>JAFEMH010001479.1:0-227500 GCA_022495995.1 Adenophora triphylla var. japonica | reverse complement strand
AAAAAAAGAACATGATGACGCCACAACTTTCGGGATCTCACAAGGATGAATAAGCGGCTTTGACCGAATGTGGTACTTATAATGGCATTAAAAATTAAAATTAATAAATATTTATGATTTATTTATTTTTTCAAAAATATCATAAATATTTATGATATTTTAATGTTTTTTAGTTTGTTATTTTGTTAATTAGTTCTAAAAATAAACAAAAATTACATTTTGTTATCAGCAACGGAATTTTCCGTCGCTGATAAATAAAAAAAATATTAAATTATCGGCGGCGGAAATATTCCGCTGTTTAATAAAAAAAAAAAAAAAAAACCATTTAATTTCACCGTCGGAAATATTCCGTCGGTGTAATATTTCAAAAGAAAAATAAAAATATTTTAATTTCACCGTCTAATATTTCCGACGCCGATAAATAAAAATAAAAAATGATATATTTTCACCGGCGGAATATTTCCGTCGCTGATAAAGATTTAGCGGCGGAATATTCCGTCGGTAAATCAACCGCCAAATTAGCGGCGGAAATAAACGAATATTCGAGGAATATTCGTTTTAGCGGCGGAATTTAGCGGCGGAATTAAATTCCGTCGCTAAATTTGACGCCAAAAATTTTCCGACGCTAAAGCCTATATTCCGCCGCTATTTAGCGACGGAATCTGTCCGTCGCTGATAATTCCGTCGCTAAATGACCTGTTTCTGGTAGTGTATACCGATCTCTAGATGAGGTGAGCAGAGGCACGGTGACCTCTTTGGATTGCTACCAGACGGTCCTGGAGGTATGCTCTTTTATTGTTTGCATATTGACTGCTACATTGCATTTTCTGTCATCAATCTATTATTGCCACTGTACACTGAAAGCTTCTTGTTTCTTATTTCAGGTATGGGCTTATGAGGTTTTTGGCTGTTACGCTTGGGCTGTGGCTGATGGGATTGGTGCGGATCTGTTCCCTGCCCTCCGCCGGTGGACCTTCAGGGCTAGGCAGAGTAGGAAGGTGGCGGCGATGGCCAGGAGCAGAGTGGCTCTGAGGAGCAGGTAGGCAGCGGCCAGGACGATAGCGGCTCCGAGGAGGGCGAGGAGGATTCTGGTGACGACTCCGAGTCAGAGTGATCATGGCAGTCCCCTTTTGTCATGCTTTAGGACTCTTAGGGATAGAGAGAGAGAGAAAAACAATGCATGCATTATTCTATTGCTTTTGGTTTGTAAAACAATTATTTATTTTTTGCACTTTGTATTTTAACAACTAAAGGATATTTGCTTAATGGTATTTAGGATTATTTGTTTATATGCATAAGTCCGTCCCAAGAAAGGAAAAAAAAGATGGCATTTGTTGTGGTTGGGTGTTTTTGTGATTTTGTATGTATTGGGCGATGTTTATGCATCTTTGGGTGTATTGGCTGTGCCAAATCCTCTCCCATGCGTTTGGTGAGTGAAGGGGAGTGTATATATACTGTTTTGGATGCTTTTAAACAGGTTTGGATAGGTTTTAAGCAAGTATTGGGTTGCTAAGGGATTGCTGCAGATGCAGCAACTACTGGAGTCTGATGGGACTTCCAATGTCGTATGACACAGGACTGATGGGGAGCCCTGTGTCGGACGACACAGGACATCAGGGGATAGCCCCTGTCGTATGACATGGAAAGTCTGAAGGACAGAATTTCTTGGGCAGCAAGCCCCAGCATTTATAAGTAGGCAGGCTCGTAAAAAACACATTCCAGCAGTCACAACAGATTCAAAATCGATCTTCCACCCCAAAATCAGCCCCAAGATTCACCTTTTGACCCAAAATGGAGCATTACAATGAGAGATCCAAATCAAAGAGCGCCAATTTCACTCCGATCTCATCAATCTAACCCGCCACCATCACAGCAACAATCGGAGGGTTATTGACCAAAGGTATGGGTTGAGATGCCTTTGGGCACTAAAGGAATGGGCAGTCGATTGGAATCTTCTCCGGGCCGCGTCTAGATATTGGGACCGCGAGAGGCATGTATTTACCCTATCATACAACGACCTCACACCAACCATTGAGGAGTTCCGCGCACTGGCTGGGGGAGCTGAGCTTAGAGATGTAGTCTTCCTTCGAGACCCACGACCCTTGACTGAGCAGCTGGCCGATTTCTTGGGTTTGCCCATAGAGCAGGTATCTGACCTGATTCTTGACCCGTCTTTCATTGACATGGCCCAGGTAGCCCGATTAGCTGTATCACGTCCAGAGTTGTTTGACCTATCCACTGCCATGGACACTTTCATGATGATCATGGTCTCTCTATACTGCTTTTGTGAGTATGATGGGGTATGCTCCGTCATACTTCTAGGGGTTGTCAGGCAGATGCGGGGTTACCGAGGTACCACCCTGACTGAGATTCGACCCGGGTAGGGAGAGAGAGACATAGTACCCATTTTGCTGGCAGAGACATATCATGGGATGGACTGATTGGCTGGAGGGTCATTATACATGGGACGCGGCAGCCCCAATCTCTTATCATTGTGGCTCTTTGAGCGTTTGGGCCTTATCTCCCCATTACCCGCAGGGCAGACTGCAGCACCCTGGGTTACACAGCAGAGGCGGGTGGCTCGAGAGGCTTCGCAGGAGAGCTGGCAGAGGCGACTGACCAGATACACCACCACGGATATTCAGTATTAGGTTCCCGGATGGAGGCTCGAGACCATGAGCGACAAACAGGATGATTCTGTTGTCGTGAGGCTGTCGGGATTGCATTTTTCATCATTTAGCATCCCATCCCTTGTTATGAGGCAGTATGGGTACCCACAGCAGGCTATTGATAGATTCAGAGAGCAGATCGCCCGAGATGCCATCCCTCTTGACATGAATGATGGCCAGACTATCAGGTTCTTTGCCAGGGCCTTTTTGGGAGCAGCCTTTCTCGCTCGCACACTGATACGGCAGACCCGGGGCATCACATATTTGTCCACTTTATATCTCATCTGGTACGGGGAGCAGATGGGGCCGGTTCAGCACACCATTGAGGCATATTGCCAGGGGACCCGAGGAGGAGATTAGACTAGCCGGGAGTTACGGGATGCTGAGGCGCTGATTGACCCTGACAACGTGACCGACGATTCGGCTGCAGATTATGAGAGACTCATAGAGAGAAGGGCCAAGATGAGGGATGACCCTGAGGTTATGGCCCGAAGGACAGCTTAGAGAGAGGAGAGGGCTGCCCAGGCAGCACTGAGAGCTACCGGATTGGTTGACTCACAGGCTCGTAGCATTCCTGAGCTAGGACGACGAGAGACAGCCCTGTTTGAGATAGCTAGACCAAAGACCTCCCGAGGACCAAGGAAGAGGAAGAAGAAGAGTGCTAGTTCGGGAGTGGGAACGAGTGAATAGGATTAGGTGACCGGTCCTTGTATCCCTCATTGCCGACACAGACAGACTAGACGTACCTTTTTTTTAAAAGATGTACTTTTGCTAATGTTAGTGAGTCGAGAGTAGATCGTGCTTGAACTCATCAATGAATGTATTAATGTAGTGAAAGTTGAAATTACTTCAAAACTTAATCAAGACACATCTTTATATTCACAAATCTAACTGTTGACAGGATTTGGTGTTTTTGATGATTTTTAGACCGAACCGCAAGCGGTTGCCTACGTTCCCCTTTTACAAAAGGAGGACTAAGGGGCTCAGGTCTCCGTAGTTCGACTCAATCAACTTTGTGTTTAAGAAAGGGGTAGATAGAAGGGGGACAAATGGTGCAACCCTGTTTTTTACCTAGACCGCCCGTTTTTAGGGTTTTCAGTCTAGCTGGGTATATTCTTTAGCACCGAGCGTGCCCTTTGTTCTGCACGGAGAGCCTTTTGAGAGGTTTTCAGTCTCGTCTGGGTACATTATTTTCGCGCTTTTATTATTTTTTCTATTATTTATTTATTTATTTTATTTATTATTATTTTTTAGAGAGGGGGAGACTCGATTTAAACATAATAGCGGCGCAGTTTGTCGCCGTTCACCGGGTGCATGAAGGGGTTACCATCCAAATCTGTCAACCTCATTGCTCCACCAGAGAAGATTTCCTTCACCAAATACGGGCCAACCCAAACTGGCTCCCACTTGCCCAACGGACTGAATTGGTTCGGTGGCTTCTCTTTCAAGACTAAATCACCCACCTTAATGTCACGGGGATGCACCTTCTTTTTAAAGGCCCTAGACATACGCTTCTGATAAGACCGGATGTGCTCCATTGCCTTGATACTTCGTTCATCAAGAAGAGCCAATTCGTCATGCCGACTTTGAAGCCAGTCTATCTCATTGACCTCATTTTCAAGCAAAACCCCAAGGGTGGGAATCTCTAACTCAATGGGCAAAACGACATCCATCCCGTTTGTCAAAGCGAACGGGGTTTCACCGATAGCTGTTCTTACTGAAGTACGATAGCCCATAATGCCAAATGAAACTTCTCAGGCCAATTCCGGTTCCGTTCGGCCATTTTCCGGATGATCCTCTCTAGGTTCTTGTTTGCGGCCTCGACAGCACCATTGGTTTTAGGGCGGTAAGGGGATGACTTGTGTCACCTGATCCTGAATTCTGCGAGCAGTCTATCGGCGTCTCCCTCGAAATGTGACCCGTTGTCGGAAATAATCTCATTTGGAACCCCATACCGGCACAGAATGTTTTCCTTTATAAAATGGGCCACCTTTTTGGAGTTGAGGACCTTGTAGGATGCCGCTTCAACCTACTTGGTGAAATAATCAATGGCGACCAACACAAATTTGTGCCCGTTACTACCGGCAGGAGTTACCTTTCCAATAACATCAATCCCCAAGTCGCGAATGGCAAAGGAGTGCTCATACAGTAGAGATCATGGGGAGGTATATGGTTGAGATTGGAGAACCGCTGAAACTTGTCGCAAGTTCGCACAAACTGAATACAGTCAGTCTCCATGGAGATCCAATAATAGCCCATCCTGAGTATGCTGAACATCAAAGCTCGAGCGTTCATATGTGGTCCACATGCACCACCATGGACTTCCTCTATGACCTTTCTAGCTTTAGACCTGCTGATACAGAGCAAAAGTGGCCCTCGGTGTCTCTTCTTCCACAAGTCATCTCCCAGAATAACATACTGTGAAGACAACCTCTTCAAAGCTTGCAAGCTTTTGGCACGAAGACCCTCTTTCAGCTTACCATCCTCATCTGCCGGGAACGAGGCCTCGCCATGCTTAAGATACTGGAAAATCTGGCTGTACCACAAGTCATCGACCTTTTCCAGTTCAACCTGTCAACAGTAGGCAGGGTTCTCACGCCTCCCAATTCTGAACGGCTATACTGACTTTCCTTCCGAAATCTCGACCAAAGAGGCTAAGGTGGCCAAAGCATCTGCGAACCTGTTCTTGTCCCGGGGTAGATAATGGAACGTGACCTTCTTAAATTGGTTGATCAAATCCTCCATGTAAGCATAGTACATTTATAAGTACTGGTCCACGATTTTCCATTTATTGGACACCTGATTAATGATTAGCTGGGAGTCTCCATATACCTCCAACTCTTCGACGTTTCTCTCCAAAGCTGCCTCGAGGCCGACTATGCAAGCTTCGTATTCCGCGGCGTTGTTAGTAGCCGGGAAATTCAACTTGATAGCAATGGGGGTATGCACATCTTTCAGGTCAACAAACACCATACCGATACCATTACCCCTCTTATTGGCGGCACCATCAAAAAACAATTTCCAATGGTCTGTACCCTCTACCATGAAAATCCCATCATCCGGAAACTAGGGTTTGAGCCCGCGTGCCTCTGAGCTTGGAAAATCGGCCAAATGGTCTGACAAAGCTTGGCCTTTGATTGCCTTGTGGGTCACAAATTTGATATCAAACTCGGCTAAGAAGAAGGACCACTTCGCGAGCTTTGAAGACAGAGAAGTCTTATCAAATAGGCACTTGATAGGGTCCATCTTTGACACTAGATACACCATATGCGCCAACAGATAATGTCTCAATTTACCAACCACCCATACCAAAGTTGCATAGGTTTTTTCCAAAGCCGAATAGTTCAACTCACTGCCCTGATGCTTTCGGCTGACGAAGTAGATGGCATTCTCCACTTTTGAATCCGGCTTTTCTTGTGCAAGCATGGCTCCGACAGCCGTATCTGTAACCGTCAAATATAGCAGCAAGGGCTTGTCCTTGTGCGGGGGACAAAGGATTGGGGGATGGACCAAGTAGGCCTTGATTGTCTCGAAGGATATCTGACAGTCCTCATTCCATTCAACCTCCTGATTCTTCTTGAGTAGCTTAAAAATCGGCTCACAAATAAAGGTCAATTGATGGATGAATCGGCTGATATATTGGAGACGACCCATGAAAGCCTTCACCTCCGTGACTGTCCTTGGTGGCTTCATCTCCATGATGGCTTTAATCTTTCTCGGATCGCCCTCAATTCCCTGCTCCGTGACCATATATCCCATAACCTTTCCTCGGACTACACCAAAAGTACATTTCGCCGGGTTCAATCTCATGTCATGTTCCTGCAGCCGGTTAAAGAACTTCCTCAAGTCGACCAAGTGTTGACCATCTGATCCCTTAGAATGGATAATCATATCACCAACATAAACCTCGATCTCCTTATGGATCATATCATGGAAAAGCGCAGTGACTGCTCGCTGATAAGTGGCGCCGGCATTCTTCAAACCAAAGGGCATAACCGTGTAACAAAAGGTTCCCCAAGGGCAGGTAAATGCAGTCTTTTCCTGATCCTCTTCGGAAACCTTAATCTGATTGTAACCCGCAAAACCATCCATAAACGACTTGACCTCGTACCTGGCAGTAGTATCCGCCAACAGATCTATATTGGGCAAAGGAAAATCATCCTTCGGGCAAGCCTTGTTTAGGTCCCTGAAGTCTACACAAACCCTGACTTTGCCGTTCGACTTGGTCACCGTCACTATGTTAGCCAACCACTTCGGGTACTCGACCACTCTAATGAAACCCACCCTGAGCAACTTCTCTATTTCCTCTTTAACCTGGAGAGACCATTCTGGCTTAATCCGGTAAAGCTTCTATTTGACAGGCCTGACATCTAGGTTTACGGGGATTC
The DNA here is from genome assembly GCA_022495995.1 of Adenophora triphylla var. japonica. Lineage (NCBI taxonomy): Eukaryota > Viridiplantae > Streptophyta > Magnoliopsida > Asterales > Campanulaceae > Adenophora > Adenophora triphylla. The sequence continues at coordinate 220,443 of JAFEMH010001479.1, read as the reverse complement.
GGTGCTCAACGGTCGAAGTATCCAACCCTGGCATGTCCTTATAGGAACAGGCAAACACGTCCACGTACACCTTTAGCAAATCAATGAGGGCTTCCCGCTCTTCCCCGGTGAAGAAGCTGCCGATTTGTGTCTCTTTGGGCTCATCAGTAGTTCCCAAATTGACCGTAGTCAATACTTCATCGGCAGCTTGGGCCCGATTGTCCTCTCGCTCAAAAACCTGCTTTAGATTATCATTTAAAAAGTTTTCATCTAAAAAGTCTGTGTCCTCTTCAAATGAATCATTATTAAACTCTTTTAAATCATTAAGATTTGTTTTAGTTAACTTATTATTCGTTAAGGTGGCAATTAAGGGATACGCAGAAAGGTCAACCATTTTATTCAGAGCAAAAGGGAAAACAGAGTCAAGGACACGGCGATGATCATCAGCCGTGAGAGTATCAGACCTATCTAGAGACTCGAACTCGATAACAAGAGACTCTGAGGACTGACTCAAGATTACAGGGACAGATTTAGACTTAGACACACCAGGACGGGGGGTCAGCCCGAGCTTCTCGATCATAACTTCCCGGCTAGCGATCAGTCCCTTGAAGGAAGTCCAGTTCTGGAGCGGCATCTCTGAAGTGCTGACGAAGGTGCGCGGATCAATCTCTTTGCTCCCATCAAACTCGATCACTGATACGTAATCATTCCCAGTCAGAAGATCAATCACAGCTACATAATCATCCCCAGTCAGCAGGTCAACCGCACCAAAGGGATCCTTAGCAACAGCCCCAACTGCCAGCGGTGTCTCCTCGCATAAATCGATCAACGGTGCTTCAGCCAACGGGTCAGCCCCAGCAATTTTCAATAAATCTTTCTCCTCAAACAAGGCTTCAACATCTTTGCCCACATCAAACTCAGTAGCTTCATCAACTTTGCCAATCATAGGCTCAACCATAGACAACTTCTTGAACTGATTAGTGAAATCAGGACTTCCCCAGTAATGAACTGGCATTCGAAAGTGGTGACAACCCCTAGGACATTAGGCTTATTGATGATAAACTCCTTGACAGGATCATCACTCGAAGCAAGGCCCTTCACCTTCTCGAACTGAACTTCGGGGCACACAAAATCATCGCCCTTTTCTCTAACAAAGTACTTCTCCATGGAGGGGTGGCAAGGACGGAGATTCGGTTTGACATAAGGCTTTCCGGTAGCACTAGCCTTTCTCTTTTCTGCGGCTTCAATCCTGTCAGCCTCTTTGTCCTTGGGGGTCTTCCCAACATATCCCAAACCAATCCGGTCTTTCTTTGGCTTCAAATCCTCAAAGTTGTGGGTACCTTGCTGACGTCTACCCAGACCAAGCCCCAGAATATAATTCATGCGCCTCATCATCACCATAACTGGAGGAATCCTATCAGAGGAGGTTGTTAAGTCAATCGTACATATCTGGGCTTTTGGGCTCTCGACCCTGAAACCGCTCAACATTAAATTGGCTTCGTCATGTTTAATCTCCATTACCGGCCTCCCCTCATTATCGGTGCCTTCAATAGTAATACTATCCCCATAAATAATGGTTAACTCACCGTCTTGGACAAACTTGACACTCTGATGCAGGGTTGAAGCGACCCCATTGACTTGGTGCAGCCAAGGTCTTCCCAACAGAGCGTTAAAGGTGATTGGGATATCAATGACCTGGAATTCCACGGGTATCATTTTCTTACCAAACCATAGGTTCAAAGTAGCAACCCCAAATATTGTACGAGATGTTGAGTCATATGCTTTAACTGTGAGGGAGGAAGGCTTCGGATTCGTAGACTTGACGCCGAGCAGACTCATGATCTTTGCTGGGAGGATGTTCATTCCGAACCCATTGTCAACTAAAACCCGAGGGAGATGCCATTCATCTAGCTGGACCGTGATGAAGAGAGGCTCATTATGATTGGCTCCGAACTGAGGAAGATCAAGGTCTGTGAAGGTGATTATGTTCCCATAGTGGATGTTCCCAATCAATTGCACCACGTCATTAGGGGTAGCATTGATAGGGACCAATGTGCGGGCCAAGCTTTCTTCCAATTCATCTTCGTAATTATGCAGCAATTCTGGCTCCTTTTTGTAATACTCAGCGCTAGAGATAATTATGGCATTTTGTTTGGGAGGTGAATCAGGTATCATGCCAATGTCTAAGACCTCTCTCGGAGCTAAGATGCATTCGAGAAAAGTGACCTCTTCTTTTGTAATCCTGACAAGGATTGTTGCTTTGCCTCTGGGCGGGTTTGATCTGACAATGGTTACTTTCTCATTGTGGAGGATAGGAGTCAGTCTCCCTTTTTCTAACAGATTTTCAACTATCTGCTTGGATCGGATGTTCGAGAATCCCTTCCCCAAAGTATGGTAAGCAGTGTTGAATTCCATGACATCTACATATTCAGCCCTAGGAAAATTCATGGCTTTCATGTCTTTGGTCACGTAGTCGTCCCCCGAAGCTTCTTCAATTTTCTGACTGTCGACCTCCATCTCATCATACACCTTTTTCCTTTCGCTTTTGCAAATGGGGCAACCACAAGTAAAGGACAGACAATGCTCCTTTCCGCTGCTCGACGCAGCGGCTTGGTATATCTGAGTCCAGATGAGGAGTACCCGGGGTCCATCTTCGGGTACAGAAGCTATTAAGAAGGCGTCATGCGGGTCCATGGGTATGAAGGCAACTGGAGTGGCGTCCAGATCCATAACCCTCTTCAGTGATTTCGTGCACTCGATGTGCTCGAGAGGTTCAGTAGTGATCCTTACAGTCATGATGCCATCAGTTCTAGGGCAGGAAGAAAGAGACCCAATGAAGTTTAAAAATTCATCGTCTGCCGGCTGCTGGAAACCTCCCTTTTCGACCAGTTCTTCAATGAAATTTCTCCATTCGCCCACTAGGTTTTTATAGGGAACATTGTGCTCCAGAATTTTAGATCCATATTGCTCTTCAAATGGACTCTGTTGCTCCTCATCCCCCGAAGTATTCGGGCATTGACCACAGTTGCATCTTGAGAGGAACTCCTCGTAGGGGTCTGTTTCCATTGGTATCTGATCCATATTTTCTGGCGGCTCTTCGTCGTCAATAGCTGACAACCACCCATTATGCCTTGCACCTATGAGGTCGTTCCTGGCATGATTATTCCAAACTGATTCTGGATCTTGGGCTTCAGTAGATTCTTCACCCTCATCCTCATCATCGTCATCACTATTATCAGAATCGTCATCCCATACTACCTGAACTTCGGCTAAGAGAGAGCGCCGATCAAATCTATTAAGGGAGGATGGGTGAATTCAACCACATAAGTTATCATAGGCCCCCAAAGCTGGAAGCGGCAACTGCGACTCAGATTTTCCTCCCAGGAATTGCGGGGGAAGAGTGAGAGGGGGCGGCATGTATTTGACTCCAGACAGGATATGGAAGCAATCCTCCTCCTCCGATTTTTCACCTTCACTGTCCTCAGGACTGTACTTGGCTTCTCCCAAAACCAGTTTGCAGAAATGTATTAATTCAAGGTGTGCTTCGGCCTCTTTACTAATAAGCCCCAACACAGGTACCCGCCTAAAGCTTTCTTGTTCAATCCTTCTTGAGTGCTCTAGCCATCTTGTGTAAATGATTTTCTCATGATTTGATCTGAACAGCCCCACTTTTCCAGTGTCAGCTTTCCCTTTCTCTGAGAAGTAGCGAGCTTCATATTCTTGCAAGAAATTGCTAATGTGGGACCAGGGAGGATTGGTTTGTTCATCATTCTCAAGGCTGAGAGGGAATCCGAATTCAGGATCCTCGACAAGGTTAATCGTGGGTATTTGGGGGTCTTCATCGGTTTCCCCATTTTCCCTGGCATGCGAAGGTTCCCCGATTTCAATCATGTTCACTTGGCTCTGGTTCCTCAGAAAAGGATTTTTGACTGTATTAGGCCCCACACCTTGACTGACATTATGACCCTGAGCTGGATCCAAACCCGCATTCTGACCCAAGCCTGTCGAAACTTGCGAATCTGCCATCTCTGAGACTGCTGGAAACGAATCCTTGACTGGAGAGAAACTGATTAACCGACCACCAGGAACTCTGACCCAATACTTGCTCGCTGAAAGGGGGAGAGAACTGTTTTAGGTAGGGGAGAGGATAGACTCGGGACGGACATATGCATATGCCTTATTAAAAATTAGAATAAAAACAATTTTTATTAATCCTAAGAATGGTTGGAAAAGGGGGACACCTACTTTTTCGCATTCTACACTATTCCTAGACTAGTGGGTTCCATCACTACGTCTATAGACCCCCTGTATTGCACTCCCGGGATGGACAATCCCGGTAGAGGTCCTATAGGGCACGTGGAACCCACCAATCGAAAAGCAAATTAACGGACCTAAGGGCATACAAGTCAAAACAAGTTAAACTCAAGATTTTCAAAACCAAGTTCAAGTCAACAACGTCTTGACTCGGGAGGAGAGAGGGTCGAAAGTACGTTTGAATGTACGAGACCGTAATTTGCAGGTAAAATCCTGGAAAAAATTCGGCATGACATCTCCTCACTTCGAGTCGAAAATCCGGCATGACCTCTCGTCGCTTCATGGCAAAATTTCGGCATGACCTCTCGTTAGTACGTGTCAAAAATTCGACATGATCTCGCGTTAGCACATGTCGAAAACGCGTCATGACTTCTTGCGAAGCCAAGTCGAGAAATCGACATGTACCTACGTCGAGACATGTCAAAATTTTGACATGTACTCACGTTAAGCTATGTCGTAATTTCGACATGAAGAGGGAGAGTATGCCAAGACCTTGGAAACGAAGTACGACTCGCACTTTGTGAGAAAAAATTTTGAAAGTCGAGTTTGAAAATGTTTTGAAAAGTATTTTGCCAAAAACCAACCGGTCACGGTAAAAAGTGTGTCACGGACAAGTGTGGCTCCTAACACTCTATAGGCCGGGAGGACTTTAGGCGCTCAAGCGTAGGCGAAACACGTCACCGTCTGCGATGACGTCCGTACACTCCAAGGTTTCTAACTCTATGTGCAGGTAGTGTGCGAGTAGTGTGAAGGTATTTTCTAAGAAAAGATTTTTCTTCTTTGTAAAAAAGAGTTTTTTTCGAAAAAAAATGCAATATTTACAAGTATGCAAAAAGAAAAATCGAAAAGAATGAGTCCAAAGCACGACAAAAGGGGACTGCCCCAAATGCCAAGAAATCACAAACAAGCTGCATCTCAGAATCACTCTGCCCTGTCCAACTGATCAACTGAAACTGCCCCTGCACTGTCTTCCTGTGTCGTCCGACAAAGGACTTCCACAAAACAGGGATATCATCCGACACAGGGTATCTTATCAACAGAGATCAAATAAACAGCAAGGGGAAGAAATCCCCACCACCAAGCACCAACACACCAAGGCATAAAAAGCATATAGGCACAAAAGCATGGCAAGGCACATAGGAGCACACAATGACACAAATCGCACACAAAGAGAATGAGATAATTGTCCAAGTTGATTAAAGAAAGTTTTACCTTCTAAAAAAAAAAGCTTTTCTTTTTCAAAAAAGAAGAATGATACTGGTACGTGGCATTGTTAGACCATAATTTATCCCAAGCCTCGGGTTAGGAAGCGATATGGGAAGCTTAATGGTTTCCACCTATATACCAAGTATCACTCTTTTTTTTTATTAAAATAAAAGCTTTTCAACGTCGTCCCCAGCGGAGTCGCCACTGAATGAACGCCTCGCCGAAAATCAAATCATAAAAATGATATTTTGTTTTGGAGTCGCCACGCTATTTTGAGGAAAACATTGAAAAACCTTTTTTAAAGAGAAAATGGGTCCGGGGGTCAAGTTACGACGTGGGAAGAGAATATAGAGCTCACCCACGTTGCCTCTTTCGAGACTTTCAATCAAACAGGGACAATATAATCATTCTAAGTGTGTGCGATTTGTGTCAACAAGCAAGGCATGCAAATTTGGATTTCATTAATGATAGTGGAACTGGATACAACTTGTGAACCATTAAAGGGGGGCCACACCCTTACAAATGATCGCTTGAATTACAAGGTAAAGGCTGAGAAAATATGTCCAGGGGCTTTGGGTGTCGTTCGACACAGGACTTCCTCAACAGAGGGATGTCGGACGACACAGGGTGTCCTGGTCAGATTGCCTCTTACAAAGGGGGTGGTTAAGCCACCACAACTATTCTAACACTAAAAGAAGGTTGCTTTAACCATGGAGAAGCACTGTTTATTGTCTAGAATCAATTCGGGGTTGATTGGAGTAAATGATGTCAAGATTGACTTTCTGTGATACGGATGTCGTATGACACAGGACACCAAGAGTGTCGTGTGTTGGACGACATAAGTCGCCTCCATCATCAGATTCACCCAAATGATCCCAGACTGCCCAAACAGTGATATCAAGCTATAATACTAAACTAGAGCAGTAATATGACACTAAACAGAGGTTGAAACTGTCAAGGGGATCAATCTGAGCTTATCTGAAGTCACTGAAGCCAAACAGCTTTCTGGGATCTCTATGTCGTATGACACAGGACCTTAGGGATGTCATGTGTCGGAATACATAGATGTCATGTTTTAGTGTTCCTTAGCAGATTGATCCCACATTGCTCAAAACATGAAACTAAGCTACAATTCCAAATGAAAACAGTAGGATAACAGTCCTACGTGAGTATTATGGGAGGATCACATGGCTTTAATGACCAAATGTGAAGAATCACATGTTTTGGCCATGATTATGGGAGCCATCACCTCCTAACTCAAACAAACAACATCAAGATTTGAACTTTAATGAAGCTAACACTATTAAATGGTCAGATCTGAGGTAAGGAGATGTGAATATTGATGATTCACATCTCCACCACCTTGATCATGCAAAAATCCCAAATAATCACATGGTATCAAATCATGTAAGCATGCAAGGTAAATGGACAAATAAACAAGATGTAAACAGAAATGAGAGGAGTTTAGTGTCTACCTATTGTAGTCCACAAGGTAAAAGCACCAATAGTATGGTGTTTACCCCTTCAAAACACCAACAAGGAATGACCACCTTTGGACTTTGGCTTGGATGTGTGTGTGTGTGTGTGTGTGTGAGGAGGGAGGTGAGTGTGTGTGTATGAGAGAGAAAGTGAGTCTCTATTTCAGCATAGTAACCTTACTTGCCCAAAATCCCCCCTTAAAATGATCAGTAAAGCCCTTTATTTATAGGCATGCTGAGAGGAGCTCCTATGTCGTACGACATGGAGTTTTAACCGCCTTAGGCCTGTCCTGTGTCGGATGACATCGGTCATTCCCAGGACAGATTGGGCCGAAGGGAGGCAGGCCCAAGGAAGAATCAAATGGGTCAAGGTGAATAAATAAATAAATGAATAATTTAGGCCCAAAATGCTTTTAATAAATAAACGAGCCCAAAATTTAAATGCAACTCAAGGAAAGCGGACCCAAAAACACGAGTTCGGGTCGGGGTACTCACACGGTCGCCCAGAAGTTCAGTCCCATATTTGAGTCAATTTCAATCCGTTCTTTGTGTGTGACCCTTTAGGAATTATATTTTATGTTGGTAGTGAGTTGAAACATCAACCTCACAAGATATAAGTGGTTTCTAGCAAGCCATTATGTCCACCCAATTAAATATAACATCAAAGCTTGATTCCGTGATAGATCAATGTCACAATCCCTTTGTCACACGATGTCTTATTGAACATAAGTCATAGTCCACGTCAACTTATATTGTTCAATGCTTTCTCAATTCCAAATATATTGATAATCCAAGTGCATTTGATCTCTATCAAATCTCTTGAGTGTGGCCACACATTTCATCAACACTATTCATCGAAGGGCCCAAGCAGACATCTCTCATTTTGAGGGACAAATCCCATATTTACTTATTATTCTTCCCTACAAGAATACAATCGTTCCAACATAGCCCTTATTGCTATCCTAATAAAGATAGTGTTAGACTACATCAAACACAACGTTCATCATGTGGAAAACGATGATAATCTCAGGTATTAAGGATTCCAATGACACGACTATCATGAGATTTAATCATGACATATATGACCATAGACCATGTCATATATCTCATAGATGGGTCGGTCCAATACCTTGTTCTTGTTGGGTTTTACGAGTCCATGCGCGCGGAATTAAGCATCAAATAACATAAAACCCAAGAAGCCCTAGGATCCGTTCTATATAATTAATTTGAAAAACTATGAGATAGATATAACCAACCTTGAACGCTTTTCGTTCTTGAGCTATCGAACGATTTTATTATGTGATTTCGAATCACAAACTTCGTTCTTCAACTTGCTTGAACTCTAGGCCTTAATCGATGAACGAGCAAAGATCCTCTTTCGGTATCCACACCTTCGAATGGATCCAAGAACAATTTCTTGAAGATTGCTAGATCCTATAAACCTTGGAATAATATTGAGAATATGTTTGTGAATTTCTTGTGAGAATTTCAGCTAGCTTTTTAGGGCTGACGGACTAATATATTTATACTATTTTAGCATCAATATGTGTTTCCTAATCGAATTAGGAAATCAGTCCAAAATTAACTCTGTAGAATTATTGTGTCGCACGACCAGACGAGTCACGTTGACTTGTTCTGTCGCGCGATACAATGAGTCACCTCAGGTTTTTCTCAATCATTTTTCCCATGGTTAAACCAATTCATTCTAGTTGTGTGTGACCCAATAGGATTACATTATGTTGGCAATGAGTTCGATCATATCGACCCTCATAAGACATAAGCGGACTCTAGCAAGCCATTATGTCTACCCAAATAATGTAACATAAGAGTTCACGTTTCCAATGGTACACTTCCATTTCTCCCTTTGTCTCACAATGTTATATTGAACACAAGTCATGGTCCTCGTCAACTTGCCTTTGTTCAATGCTTTCTCGATTCTTGAGTATGATGATAATTCCAATCATATTGGGGTACGGCCATACACTTTCATCATTATCACTCATCGAGGGGCCCAAGCAAAACATCTCTCTATCGAGGGACAAATTCCATCTTGACTTATCATCCTTCCCATCATGAATCCGATCATGCCAAAATTAGCCTTTATAAATATCGTGTTAAGATATCGTTTGACTAAAATCAAACATGACTTTCATCATATGTAAGGTCATGATAATCTCAGGTCTAGGGATTAAATGAAGTAACCTTATGAGATTTAATTATGACATTTGACCATGACATAAATCTCATGCGGGTCAAGTCCAGTCACTTTTTCTCTAACAAGTACCCATAATTTCAATGTGCATCTCAATGCATATAATCATCGTATGATTATCCATTGACAATTATACTAACTATTCCCTTAATAATTAGGGACAGAGATTATTATAAACAAATATACAAAACATATATAATAATCAAAATGATGAACATCTCATATAATAATAAATAATGTCAACACGTAAGTCTATCAATCATAGGCCTAGGGCATAACACTAATAGTCTCCCACTTGCACTAGGCCCAATCTCCCATGTATCGAATACCCATGGACCTAACATGACCATCATGCTTAGCTTGCGGGAGAGCCTTAGTTAATGGGTCCGCCACGTTCTCATCAGTGTCTACTCTGCATATCTTTACGTCTTCCCTTTCACATATCTCTCGGATAATGTGGAAAAGTCGAAGTATATGTTTGGATCTTTGGTGTGACCTTGTTTCCTTTGCTTGTGCAATGGCACCATTGTTGTCAAAGTAAAGTTCAATAGGATCTCTGATGCTTGGAACGACTTCCAAATCACTAATAAACTTTTTGATCCAAACGGCTTACTTAGTTGCATCATATGCCGCTATGTACTCAGCTTCGGTTGTAGAATCAGCGACGGTACTTTGCTTGGAACTTTTCCAACTCACAGTGCCTCCATTAAGCGTAAACAAAAATCCAGACTGCGATCTGAAATCATCCTTGTCGGTTTGGAAGCTAGCATCTGTGTAGCCTTTAAATACAAGATCTTCTTCCATTCCTCCAAAGACCAAGAATACATCCTTAGTTCTTCGCAAGTACTTGAGGATATTCTTGACTGCTATCCAATGTGGTTCACTAGGATCCGATTGGTACCTACTCGTCATGCTTAGAGCACACGAGACATCGGTTCTAGTACATAACATAGCATATATGATAGACCCAACTGCTGAAGCATATGGAATACCATTCATTCTCTTTCGCTCATCATTAGTCTTAGGACTTTGATTCTTGCTAAGAGATATACCATGTAACATTGGCAAGTTTCCTCTTTTAGAATTTTCCATTTGGAATCTTCTAAGGACCTTTTCAATGTAAGTACTTTGACTTAAACCAATCATCCTCTTGGATCTATCTCTACAGATCTTGATACCAAGGATATATGCAGCTTCGCCTATATCTTTCATCGAAAAGCACTTTCCCAACCAAGACTTGACAGTTTGTAGTGCAGGAATGTCATTTCCAATGAGTAAGATATCGTCGACATACAGAAATAGTGCTACACTCCCACTAATTTTCTTGTATACACAAGGTTCATCTTCGTTCTTGATAAAGCCAAACTCCTTGATTGCTTCATCAAAACGTAGATTCCAACTCCTAGAAGCTTGCTTCAATCCATAAATGGATTTCTGCAACTTACATACCTTATTAGAATTTTCTGGACTAACAAAACCTTCAGGTTGTATCATATATACATCCTCAAGTAACTTCCCATTAAGGAAAGCTGTTTTGAAATCCATTTGCCATATCTCATAGTCATAATATGCGGCTATGGCAATTAAAATTCTAATAGACTTAAACATAGCTACAGGCAAAAAAGTTTCATCGTAGTCTATGCCATGAATCTGCCTATATCCCTTAGCTACAAGCCTAGCCTTATAGGTGTGCACCTTCCCATCCATGTCGGTCTTCTTCTTGAAGAACCATTTGCACCCTATGGTTTTTACACCTTCGGGTGGATCAATCAAGTTCCAAACTTGATTATCAGCCATGGATTGTAATTCGGATTTCATGGCCTCTTGCCATTTTTCCGAATCAGGAGCGGACATCGCCTCTTGATAGCAAGTAGGTTCATCATTTTCGATCAACTCCACTTCATCATTTTCCGTAACGAGAAATCCATATCTCTCGGGTTCGGATCGTGATCTACCACTTGGGCGAAGAACTTGTGCATCTTGAATCGGTTCCACAACTACTTGTGAACTTGGTTCAGTCTCTACCATAGGTTCAATGTTGTTTTCGAGTTCTCAAATTTCTTCGAGATCTATTTTACTCCCACTGGTTCCTTTACGAAGAAACTCCTTTTCTAAGAAAGTACCATTTCGAGCAACAAACACTTTGTTCTCGTTTCGGTTGTAGAAATAGTATCCTTTGGTTTCCTTAGGATAACCCACAAAAACACATTTGTCAGATTTAGGTGCTAGCTTGTCAGAAGTTAACTTCTTGACATATGCATCGCAACCCCAAATCTTCATGAAAGACAAACTAGGTTTTCTTCCATGCCACATCTCATATGGGGTCTTTTGAACCGATTTGGTAGGAACTCTGTTTATAGTGAAAGCAGCAGTTTCTAGTGCATGTCCCCAAAAGGATAAAGGAAGCTCAACTTTACTCATCATAGAACGAACCATGTCCAACAAAGTTCTATTCCTCCTCTCAGACACACCATTCCATTGTGGTGTTCCGGGTGGAGAAAGTTCTGAAACGATTCCACAACTCTTAAGATGACTGTCAAATTCTTGGCTCAAATATTTGCCACCTCGATCGGATCGATGTACTTTAATAGTTTTGCCTAGTTGGTTTTGCACCTCATTTTGAAATATTCAAAATATCTCAAACGATTCACTTTTATGTTTCATTAGATAAACATATCCAAATCTACTATAATCATCAGTGAATGTTATGAAGTACCAAAATCCTCCCCTAGCATCGCTACTCATAGGCCCACATACATCGGTATGTATGAGTCCTAATAAGTCACCCGCCCTTTCACCGGTTTTGGTAAATGGGTCCTTGGTCATCTTGCCAAGTAAACAAGATTCGCATGTCTCATAAGATTCGTAATCATGCGAGTCTAAAAATCCATCTTTGTGGAGTTTAGAAATGCGTTTCTCATTTATATGACCAAGACGACAATGCCATAAGTAAGTGTGGTTTACATCATTGGGTTTAGATCTCTTGTTAATGTTATAAACATCATTATCACGATTTTCAACATCAAGGATATAAAGGCCATTGAATGAAATAGCAGTACAATAATGCATATCACTCTTGTTAATGGAAAACTTCTTATCACGTATAAGAGAATTAAAACCTTCATTATCCAAACATGAAATCAAAATAATATTCCTACTCAAAGATGGAACGTAATAACAATTGTTCAAAACAAGTATTAGTCCACTAGGTAAAGTAACTTCATAAGTTCCTACGGCTAATGCAGCAACTCTTGCTCCAATCCCCACATGTAGGTCCACTTCACCTTCCTCAAGCATCCTTCTGTTCTTTAGACCCTGCACATTTAAACAAATGTGAGTTCCACATCCGGTATCCAATACCCAAGAACTAGAAGTAGATAGGAATATATCTATAACAAAGATACCTGAAGTCGAAGCAACTCCTTTGCTCTTCTTCAGTGCTTCCTTGTATTTTGCGCAGTTTCTCCTCCAATGTCCAATCTCATTGCAATGAAAGCAGACTGCGTCCTCTTGGGACTTGGGCTTAGCCTCTTTAGGCTTGGAAGCCTCTTTGGGTTTGGCAACTTTTGCCTTAGGATTAGCAACCTTTGCTTTTCCCTTACCCTTGAAACCCTTTCCCTTGTTAACCATCAGCACTTGGTCGGTTTTCTTCTCGACAATATTGGTTTCCGCAGTGTTCAACATTTGAACTAACTCGGAAAGGTTTTTATTCATTCCACCCATGTTATAGTGCATTATGAAATTACTAAAACTTTTGGGCAATGAATTCAATATTATATCGGTAGCCAACTCTTGGCTCATTGGAAAGTCGAGCCTTTCAAGATGCTCAATGTGGCCTTTCAACTTAAGAGCATGGGGACCAACAGCTTGTCCTTCACTCATCTTGCATGAGGTCAAGATCGTAACTGTGTTGTACCTTTCTTGCCTAGCTTGTACTTGGAACATTTCCATCAGTCGATTGTTTAGATCAACTGTCCCCAAGTGCTCAAGATCCTTCTGAAGGTTCTTGCACATGGCGGAGAGCATGAGGAAACCAACATCTGTAGAGTCACGCTTGTGCTTCAGATATTGATCTCTCACTGCCCTAGTAGCATTGGCAGCAGGTTCAGGTGGAATAGGTTCCTCGAGAACGTACAGTTTTTCTTCTTGCTTGAGAACAATTCTCAAACTATGGATCCAATCCATATAGTTTGTACCATTCTCTTCCAACTTTTCCTTCTCAAGGACAGATCGCAGTGAAAAGTGATTATTGTTTGATGCCATTTATTGTACAAAAAGATATACATAAAATATGAACACATATAAGTAAACATATCATATGAGAATTATAATGCATTTACATAAAATGCTCCCACTAAATTATACACATTCAAATGCAAATAAGCATAATATACATTTAATGGGTTAAGATCCAACTTTAATTCAATTTCAAGTTTGCTATGGCAAACCGCTCAAAATTAAATTAATTAGGTAGAAAACATCAATCATATCATATATATGACTCTTAGATCTTTTATGAGATTTATTCAAGACATCATATGTCTAGGCATATTTTAATCGCATCTTATGCCTTGGGTCCAAAACCATTTTGATAACCCAATTAAGTTCATTCATTTTAAACGTATAGGATCCACCATTTCCTCATCTTGCTCGCATTCGAATAGAATCAAAGCACCTTGCTATGGCAAGCCCACCCAAAACTATCAGAATGGTCTCAAGTGTTTTAATCATGAATTGGCATAAAGAACTTAAAAGTTAAATGAAGGTTCTTTAAGGTAGATTATAAGCATATAATCAAAGATAGTCATAATCGTGCACCAGGTAAGTTCCCAAGAAGATAGGTGAGCCACAAGGACTACTTAAGTACCAGCTCTTCCTTCGACAGAACTCTCCTAGACATGCACAATCAGAAATCAGCTCTGATTTGACAACATAATCACTACCTTTTATAAACAATCAGTTTCCTTTTAAATTTCGCGTAATTATGACTTGTTTCCATAAACAATCGTAAAACCAAAATTTTAATGTCTAAATCTAAACATATTAGGAAACTACAATGCAATGTTTCAACTAAACATAAAATTGCTTAACACGTAAGAACAAATAAATCATGCATCGCAATAATTAATAAAATCATATTTTAATCAATTAAGCATGAATAAGCAATGAATTAATCTAGCATATCCCTATAAACTCAATTTTATAGCATCCAGATTAACACATAAACATATCAGATTGTAAACACATTCACAGATTAGCATGATTGTTCAACAAACTAATTCTGCCCAGAATGGGCTAGTTTTGTCGCGTGACAGAGACTCCTAGAGTCACAATATGTCGCACGACCTAGAATGGTCATAAGACATTATCTGTCGCGTGACATAGGCATACTATGTCGCGTGACACAAAGAAGCTAGTTTTGCAGAATTCAATCAATTCTAAATCACAGAGCAATTAAATCATGCAAACGACTTTTAACAGATTTAATTCAATATCAATAGAATACGATTTAGGCATATTGTTTCAAAAACAATTAATCTATCACATATAGAACATGCAAAAGAACATATAAACAATTTATATTACTTTTCTAGCATGTTAATTCAAACTTAATGATACGAACGGGGCTCTGATACCACTGTTGGGTTTTACGGGTCCATACACAGCGGAATTAAGCATCAAATAACATAAAACCCAAGAAGCCCTAGGATCCGTTCTATATAATCAACTTGAAAAACTATGAGATAGATATAACCAACCTTGAACGCTTTCCATTCTTGAGCTATCGAACGATTTTATTATGTGATTTCGAATCACAAACTTCGTTCTTCAACTTGCTTGAACTCTAGGCCTTGATCGATGAACGAGCGAAGACCCTCTTTCGGTATCCACACCTTCGAATGGATCCAAGAACAATTTCTTGAAGATTGCCAGATCCTATAAACCTTGGAATAATATTGAGAATATGTTTGTGAATTTCTTGTGAGAATTTCGGCTAGCTTTTTAGGGCTGACGGACTGTTATATTTATACTACTTTAGCATTAATATGTGTTTCCTAATCGAATTAGGAAACCAGTCCAAAATTAAATCTGTAGACTTATTGTGTCGCATGACCAGACGAGTCACGTGGACTTGTTCTGTCGCGCGATACAATGAGTCACCTCAGGTTTTTCTCAATCATTCTTCCCATGGTTTAACCAATCCATTCTAGTTGTGTGTGACCCAATAGAATTACAATATGTTGGCAATGATTTCGATCATATCGACCCTCATAAGACATAAGCGGACTCTAGCAAGCCATTATGTCTACCCAAATAATGTAACGTAAGAGTTCACGTTTCCAATGGTACACTTCCATTTCTCACTTTGTCTCACGATGTTATATTGAACACAAGTCATGGTCCTCGTCAACTTGCCTTTGTTCAATGCTTTCTCGATTCTTGAGTATGATGATAATTCCAATCATATTGGGGTACGGCCATACACTTTCATCATTATCACTCATCGAGGGGCCCAAGCAAAACATCTCTCTATCGAGGGACAAATTCCATCTTGACTTATCATCCTTCCCATCATGATTCCGATCATTCCAAAATTATCCTTTATAAAGATCGTGTTAAGATATCGTTTGACTAAAATCAAACATGACTTTCATCATATGTAAGGTCATGATAATCTCAGGTCTAGGGACTAAATGAAGTAACCTTACGAGATTTAATTATGACATTTGACCATGACATAAATCTCATACGGGTCAAGTCCAGTCACTTGTTCTCTAACAATTACCCATAATTTCAATGTGCATCTCTATGCATATAATCATCGTATGATTATCCATTGACAATTAAACTAACTATTCCCTTAATAATTAGGGACGAAGATTATTATAAACAAATATACAAAACATATATAATAATCAAAATGATGAACATCTCATATAATAATAAATAATGTCAACACATAAGTTTATCAATCATAGGCCTAGGGCATAACATTAACAGTTCTCTAACAAGTACCCATAAATGTAATGTACATCCCCATACATATAACCATCTCTATGATTATCCATTACCAACTTATACTAGTTATTTACAATAACTAGGGACATAGAATATTATAACAAAACATGTAAAGCATATAATACTCAAGATAAACATTCTCTATTATAAATGGTAAAGACGATTACATAACGGCATTAGTTATGAGTCAAAATAACTATACGCCTAGGGCATAAAACCAACAATCTCCCACTTGCACTAGGCCCAATCTCATATGTATCGTATAACCATGGACTTAACATGACCATCATGCTTTTCTTGTGCGAGGGGCTTTGTAAGCAGATCCCCTATGTTATCATCGGTTGATACTTTGCATATCTTAACGTCTCCTCTTTCTATAAATTCTCGAATGAGGTGGAAACGTCTAAGTATGTGCTTGGAACGCTGATGTGACCTTGGTTCCTTTGCTTGCCTAATGGCACCATTGTTGTCACAATAAAGTTCTACCGGATACTTGGAACCACTTTCAAGCCACTAATGAACTTCTTGATCCAAACTGCCTCCTTAGCTGCATCGGATGCCGCTATATATTTGGCCTCAGTTGTAGAATCGGCTATAGTACTTTGCTTGGAACTCTTCCAACAAACCGCAACTCCGTTAAGCATAAACACAAACCCCGATTGCGATCTAAAGTCATCTTTGTCAGTTTAGAAGCTTGCGTCTGTGTAGCCTCTTACAACAAGATCATCTTCCACCCCTCCAAAGGCCAAGAACGTATCCTTAGTCCTTCTTAAGTACTTAAGGATCGTCTTAACTGCCATCCAATGGTTTTCACCAGGATCAGATTGGTATCGACTCGTCATGCTTAGAGCATACGAGTCATCAGGTCTAGTACAAATCATGGCATATATGATAGATCCAATAGCCGAAGTGTATGGAATCTCATTCATTCTCTTTTGCTCACCAGTTGTCTTAGAACACTGAGTCTTGTTAAGAGTAATACCATGACCCATTGGCAAGTTTTCTCTCTTAGAATTTTCCATCTTGAATCTTTTAAGAACTTTGTCAATGTAAGTACTTTGACTGAAACCAATCATCCTTTTAGATCTATCTCAATAGATCTTGATACCAAGGATGTAGGCGGCTTTACCCATATCTTTCAATGAGAAACACTTCCTTAACCAAGACTTGACAGTCTGAAGTGCAGGAATGTTGTTTCCAATGAGCAAGATATCATCGACATACAATATTAGAAATAGTACTACGATTCCACTAAAATTCATGTATACACATGGTTCATCTTCATTCTTGATGAAGCCAAACTCTTTGATCGATCCATCAAAATGAAGATTCCAACTCCTAAAAGCTTGCTTAAATCCATATATGGATCTCTGCAACTTGCATACTTTGTTAGAATTTCTTGGATCGAAAAACCCTTCAGGAAGTGTCAAGAACACATCCTCAAGTAGCTTCCCATGTAGGAAAGCTGGTTTGACAGATGTCATATCTCATAGTCATAATATGCGGCTATGGCAATTAAATTCTAACAGACTTAAGCATTGCAACTGGCGAAAAGGTTTCATCATAGTCAATACCATGAATTTGCCAATATTCCTTAGCTACAAGCCTAGCCTTGTAAGTATGCACCTTCCCATCCATGTTGGTCTTCTTCTTGAAGTCCCACTTGCACCCTATGGTTTTTACACCTTCAGGAGGATCAATCAAGTTCCAAACTTGATTATTGTGCATGGATTGTAATTCGGATTCCATTGCTCCTAGCCATTTATCCGAATCAGGAGTGGACATCGCCTCTTGATAGAAAGTAGGTTCGTCATTTTCAATGACTTCCACTTCATTACTTTTCGATATAAAAGATCCATATCTCTCGGGTTCGGATCGTAACCTATCCGATCTACGATGGACTTGTGGATCTTGAACCGGTTTCACAACTCCTTGTGAACTTGGTTCTGTCTCTACTCTTAGTTCCATGTTATCTTCGGGCTCTTGAACTTCTTCAAGATTAATTTTACTCCCACTAGATCCTTTATTGAGAAATTATTTCTCAAGAAAAGTATCATATTGAGCAACAAACACTTTTGTTCTCATTGCGGTTGTAAATTAATAACCTTTAGTTTCCTTAGGATAACCAATGAAAATAACTTTTTCAGATTTTGGTGCTAACTTATCGGAGACAAGTCTCTTCACATAAGTTACGCAACCCCAAATCTTCATGAAAATATAAACTAGGTTTTCTTCCATGCCACATCTCGTGTGGGGTCTTAGGAGCCGATTTAGTAGGGACTCCATTCAGTGTGAACACAGTAGTCTCTAATGCATGTCCCCAAAAGGAAATAGGAATGTCAACTTGACTCATCATCGAACTAACCATGTCCAACAAGGTTCTATACCTCCTCTCAGACAAACCAAGGATATAAAGGCCATTAAATGAATTTGCAATACAATAAAGCATATCATTTAAATAAATATAAAACTTCTTATTCTCAATAAGAAACCTATATCCTTCATTTTCCAAACAAGAAACATAAATAATATTTCTACTCAAATCCGGAACGTAGTAACAATTGTTCAAAACAAGTACTAGCTCACTAGGTAAAGTGACTTCAAAAGTCCCTACGGCTAATGCAGCAATTCTTGCTACATTCCCCACACGTAGGTCTACTTCACCTTCTTTGAGTAACTTTCTATTCTTTATTCCTTGCACATTTAAACAAATGTAGTATCTATATCCAGTATCCAATGCCCAAGAACAAGAAGTAGAAAGGAAAATATCTATCATATAGATACCTGAATCAGCAGCAATCGTATTGCCCTTCTTCACTTTTAGGCCTTCCTTATAAGCCTTGCAATTTCACTTCCAATGACCAACCTCTTGGCAATGATAGCAAATTGCATCATTTTTGAGACACTTTGGGTTTAGCCTCTTTGGCATTGGCAACTTTTGTCTGAGGTTTAGCAACCTTTGCTTTACATTCTTTGCCTTTCCTTTTGAACCCCTTTCCTTTGTTAACCATTAACACATCATACCACTCTTGTCTAGCTTGCACTTGGAACATTTCCTCTAAGCATTGTGCTAGAATAAAAGCTGCTTCCATGTGTTCAAGGTCCTTCTCAAGAGCCTTACACATGGTGGCAAGCATAAGGCAAGCAACATCATTAGAATCATCAACATGTTTCTAATGTTGCTCCTTATCTGCCCTTGCAGGATCGGCATCTGGTTCTGCAGGAACGGGTTCGTCAAGAATGTACAATTTTGCCTAAGAAAAATCCTTAAGCTTCTGATCCCATCAGAATAATTTCTACCGTTCTCTTCGAGCTTATCCTTCTTAAGGACGAATCATAGTAACAAGTGTTAATTATTGTTTGATGTCATTCTACAATAAGATACACATACAATATGAGCACATATAAGTATCAATACATTTACCATCTAAGAGATAAATAATGTATTTCATAAATACTCCCACTAAATTATACACCTTCAAATACAAGCATGTATCATATAATTATAATGGGCTAAGATCCATATTTCACTTGATTTTGATTTAACTGAGTTAATGCCCGAAATCAAGCTATTTAGGTAGATAACACTTATCAATCATATCATATATGACTCTTAGAACTTTTATGAGATTCTAGACATCATATGTAAACACATATTTTAATCTCATCTATGCCTTGGGTCAAAACTCTTTTGAAAGCACCAATTAAGTCCAACCTTTTTCAAATGTATGAGACACAGAACGATGCACCCAACTGAGTCGAAACTACATCAACCGTTATCTCATCTTGATCACATATTAAGATATAATGATGCACCCAACTGAGTCGAAATTACATCAAAATACCCGAATATTTAACAAGTGTTCTAATCAAGGGGTGGCATAAAACTTAAACTTTTAAGAAGGTTTTTACATATAGTAACAAACATCGCATGGTTATATATGAAACTTATGTGTACATAATCACAAACATGGGATTTCACATAATATCCTATTTTAGGATCATCCAAATAATCATGTAACAAATAACAATTATTAATTACATAATTATTCAATTCTCAAAATTTCAGGATTCAAATAATCATGTTAATCAAATTAAATATGAACATCAAATCCTAAACAAACAATTTATTTCAATTTAAGAATTTACTAATCTAATTAATCATATTAAAAAGATCAATAACCCATGTAGAAGATTAATTACATCAATCAACTATTAATCATGATCATGTTATATCGCATATAATTGTTTCACAAACAATACACATAAAATCATCAATCTATATCATATAGCATGTTAAAGCATATAATCCAATTATATCTAACATGGCAATTTAAACATAATCATGATTACACGCGGCTCTGATACCACTGTTGGGTTTTGGGGTTACATGCGCAGCGGAAGATTTACATAATTCACAAAACCCTAGCCATGAATCCGTCTAACATGAAGAGATTAAAACTATGAAATAGATTTACTAACATTGGTTGCGAGTTTGTCTATCGTATACGATTTGTAATTCACCTTTTGAGTCATAGACGAAACTTTGTTCTTCTTCCTTGTTCTTACTTGTGATGAATCAACAACGCTTGGCCTTCAAGCTTTAGATAATAAAGCAATCACCCTCAATCGGTAATCCACAAGCGAATGAACCAAGATCGAATCTTGTTGGATTGCTAGATGATCTCCAATTGTTGAAACATTTTTTAACAATCTATGTCTAATATGGAATTGAATCTATGGTGTTTTGATCTTTGATTCATAATCAAAATCAAGAGATTTGTGTTTCTCAAGCCCTAAAATTCAAGTGTCTTGGCTGGGGAGAAGGGGGCTATTTATACTTTATAAATATCCCTAACTGTTAGGGAGAAAAGTCCTAATCCAAAGCCGAAGCGGAACTGCTGAAACAGGGCTGGGCGGTCGTCCACCAAGGTTCCCGACGGCCGCCCAATTGTACAGCCTTTTTGTTGTTTTCGAAAAACAATCTTGTGCGGTCTCTTACACCTTCCTCGGCAGTCGCCCAAGTGAACAGTGGCTTGTGGGCAGTCGCCCACTATGCTCACCGGCGGTCGCCCAGAAGTTCAGTCCCATATTTGAGCCAATTCTGTTCTTTGTGTGTGACCCTTTAGGAATTATATTTTATGTTGGTAGTGAGTTGAAACATCAACCTCACAAGACATAAGTGGTTTTTAGCAAGCCATTATGTCCATCCAATTAAATATAACATCAAAGCTTGATTCCTTGATAGATCAATGTCACAATCTCTTCGTCACACGATGTCTTATTGAACATAAGTCATGGTCCAAGTCAACTTATATTGTTCAATGCTTTCTTGATTCCGAATATGTTGATAATCCAAGTGCATTTTATCTCTATCAAATCTCTTGAGTGTGGCCACACATTTCATCAACACTATTTATCGAGGGACCCAAGCAGACATCTCTCATTACGAGGGACAAATCCCATCTTGACTTATCATTCTTCCCTACAAGAATCCAATCGTGCAAACATAGCTCTTATTGCTATCCTATTAAAGATAGTGTTAGACTACATAAAACGTTCATCATGTGGAAGACGATGATAATCTCAGGTATTAAGGATTTCAATGACACAACTATCATGAGATTTAATCATGACATATATGACCATAGACCATGTCATAAATCTCATAGATGGGTCGGTCCAGTATCTTGTTCTCTAACAAGTACCCATAAGTGTAATGTGCATCCCCATGCATATAATCATCTCTATGATTATCTATTACCAACGTATACTAGTTATTCACAATAACTAGGGACATAGAATATTATAACAAAACATGTAAAGCATATAATACTCAAGATAAACATTATCTATTATAAAAGGTAAAGACAATTACGTAACGGTATTAGTTATGAGTCAAAATAACTAAACGCCTATGGCATAACAACAACACCCCAATCTACTAGGATATGCCTTACTCTGCAGTTGGCGATCTGAAGTGCAATTACCAAGGTATCATGTTGTGGATCCATAACATTATCCATATCGCCTTCTTCAAAGGAGACGACGTCTTGAGCTGGAAGCAGCGACATCTTCGTGAGTTTTTCGGATTTTTCATCCTTTTCTTGCTTGGCAAACCTCTTAGCTGTAGAATAAGAAGTACCATAAATGTCAGATCCACCACTAATAACATTAACTACCTTAGTCACTAGCGGAGGAGATGGTGGTCTTGTTGGAAAAGGCTCTTTATTCTCCGTCTTGTTTTTCCGATGGCTGAAAAGTTCTTTGAGATATCATTTTGACAACATATAACTTAGTTCCTTTCTCAAGGTGATGCAATCTTCGGTGAGATGTTTGACATCCTCGTGGTAAGCACACCACTTAGATTTATCCTTCCATCCTGACATTTGTCAATCTTTCGAGGCCATCTTGCCTTATCTCCTAGGTTGTTCATTGCGCAGAGGATACCTGAAACATCAATGGAAAAGCAATAGTCAGAAATCTTTGGAGATTCAGTATCATCTTCATCTTCATCTTCCGTAGAGTGGATTTTGTTGTGATCATTTTTGTAATAAGGTTTGGATCTTTTCTGCTTCTGGTGTGATGTCTCTATCTTCCTGTCAGGATTGTCATATGTTGACGCCTTGCCAGAAAGCTTTGTCTGCTGCATTTTATCTTCCTCTAGCCTAATGAATCTTAGCGCCCTATTCTGGATATCCTCCATCATCTTGCACGAGTTCATCACTAACTCCTCATAGTATGGAGAATCCTTTTTCAAACCCATTTTGAAGGCTTCAGCGGATGTTGCCATATCTAGGTTGGGGATTTCTAAGACTTCTTTGTTAAACCTATTAACATAGTCTTTCAACGCTTTGGTAGGCTACTGAGTGATACGATAGAGGTCACTGGTGAGTTTCTCGAACTGTCTGCTGCAAGAGAACTGGTTGTTAAAACATGTTGACAAGCTGAGCAAACTATCCAATGGATCCAGGTGATTGACGAATAAGCAACTTCAAAGCTGGTCCTACCAATGTTGAACCGAATCCTCTGCACAATCATGCTTCTCGAAAATTAGAGAGGTATGCGGACAATTTCCATCTTTTCTTGGTAGTGGGGGACATGCTCCTCAGGATCGGTGCTTCCATCATACAACTTTATGGCTGGTACGCTAAATCCTTTGGGGATGTCGACATGTGTAATATTCGGTACTGATAAATTTTTTTCAATACCCTCTCGTAATAAACATCACAAGCGCACAAGGGTCGTGTGTAGCGTGTGTGCAAGTAAAGGTCGATCCACTAGGACTATGTGTATGACCAAGTTAATTCAAATTGTGTACAAAGGAAAGGTAACCAAGGGGGGGTTGGTTTTGAATAATAAAGAACAACTAAAAGGATCAAGATGTAAAAATTAAAGCGAGGAAAAACAAGTAAACAAAGATAACAATTTCAAATAGAGATGAAAAAAATAATGAGAAAGGATTCCATGGATTGGATTTCGTTTAATCAGAAAATACTATGCCATTAACTTAGAAAAATATATTAATTTCTATCTTGGGTTCAATCACCAAAGTCAAGATTGGTACGGTAAAGGCCGCCGGATTTCAATTTATTAAATCCTATTCAATCACTTTTCGCAAATCAAGTCCAAGTGATTAAAAAGGAAAGCTTTAAGCTTTAAAGGTTTTATGAACCAAAACCCATGTAGTATCAATCAAGCAAACCAATGGATTTCATCATCTAGCAAAAGTCTAAGTCAAAATCCCCAAATCAATACAAGAAATTGACACCCATAAAGTCAAAATGAAGAAATTAGGAATCAACCACAATTTAATCCAAGAAACTTTCATGAAAAGAGCAAAGATGAACAAGACATCAATTAATGAGATAAAAATAATCAATGACATAACATAAATGACTACATTACTATCCAATCCATGAAATTAAGAACTTAGCTACACATAAACATAATGATAAAAAAATAAAACACTAAAATAAAAATTAGAAAAACTTACAAAGAAAAATCAAGAAATCCAAAAGGGGGAGTAGCCTCCCTTTTTCTCCTCAAAATAAACTTAACCCTAAAAAATATAACATTCTAATATTTATACTAAGGGCAAAGGCTGGGGCTGATTAGGACCTAATGAGATTAAGGCCCAAGCAAAACAATTAGGGGAGGCCCAAATTTGCTTGGTCAACGAGGGAGGTCAACGGAAGCCAAGGCGCTGGGAAAGGAAATTGGCCTTAGGCGTGGATTGGGGCAGTTGTTGAAGTGGGCCGAGAAGCTTGGGTAAGATGGGCCGAGGTCTTGGGCGGTCGCTGAAGGCAGGCCGAATGCCAAGGGCGGCCGCACAAGGCTTGGCCAGTCAATTTCACCTTTCTTCAATAATTCCTAGCAGGTCCTTGCCACTGAAATTCTCAACAAGTCCTTTCAGCACCAAAATGCTCCTAAAGCCCTCAAAATCTGTTCCGCTCCATATTTTCATCTTTTCTTCACTTTCAACCACCACTTTTCCACCTTTTCAACCTGAAAATAAAAGAACACTAACAAAATAATTAAACTACCATTTTACTCGGGAATTTTGCAATAAATAGAATTTAGAACGTATAAATTGGATATGAAAACATATCCATCAAATACCCCCAAACCTATATTTTTGCTCGTCCCCGAGTAAAATAAAACACAAATATAACTAAAAACCACCCCATAATTCTAAAACTAAATATGACAAGCAAAACAAATAAAAACATTTTTTTTTGGTGTTGTTCACAATATAAAAAGTTTGCCACTATCGGTTTTAGAATTCCTTCCAAAATTTCAATCAATCATGTGTTATCATAAACATAAACTTACCATTGCACTAACACATACCAATTATGATTCTTTTCACCGTGAAGAGATGTGAGGGGGAATCATTCCCAACAAAGTTAGATACTTTATGGGTTCACTAAAGAAATATCCTAAATCAAGAATGATGATGCAAAAAGCATAGAAGGATTTCCATAAGCACTTTCAAACAATTGTCAACCCGCTTAATCCATAATGGGAACATGGCTTAGGAAGTTATTTAGTTTACATTAGAACCTCACTACAAGCAAGCTTTTCACTCAAAATGTAGCTTCACCATCTTCCTTTCATGGCCATTACAACTTTGACAAATTAAGGGGCAAGTTAAACAAATAAGCACAACTAGCGTCTTCGTAGGTACAAGAAAGTTAACTCAATCTTGGAGTAGGAATCGGTACCAAGGATTTCATGATTCAATACTTGACATTTCTTTGTGCTTTGATCCTTGCCATTCCATGACTCTTCTTTACGAAGACACAATTATTTTCTCTTTTTTTTTTCTTCTTTTTATTTTTTACAATGAATAATACATCAAAGATACTTGCCCCTTTTCAACATTACAATCTCCACTTTCCTAAGTTGACCACATAAGCCATGCCCAATATCTCATAAACACTTGAATTGTTATTGACAGTTGCGCGATCACCCCAGATATGTAATGTAATCCCATAACGGTCACCTAAATTGGTGACCATGATCCCGTGCAAGCAAAGTGTTGTGGTGAAAAGAAAAGCATATATGGTATGTTCTAATGCAACTCTACTTTTATAACTATGATGTCACATAAGATGCAAGAAACAAAAACAAACATATCACAACCCATGGGTGGTAACCCAACTATAAAGTGAGCAATACAATTTTTCATCAATTTTTTTTCAACTTTTTTTTAATTCTTGATCGCACCAAAGGTTGCCTACGTCCCCAAAACAATGAGCGGACTACTCATTGAAATAGGTTCAGGTCACCGTAGTTCAAACACTTCCCCTCAATAAATGAGATGAAGACACAATTTGACTCCATTTTTTTTCATAAAAAACAACTAAACATGACATCCTACACTAATATGATAAATATACTACCACCCCCAAACCTAAATAGTGTTATGTCCTCATGGCATGAAAATCAAAAGAAAGCAAAACTCACATTCGGGAGGGGTGGAGATAAAAAGTAAAAGACATGAAATAAAAGACGGGAAATTAAAAACGGAAAGCAAGTAAAGTCATACCATGTTGGGGTGCCTCCCAACTAGCACTTTGGTTAAGGTCGTTAGCTCGACCGGATCCCCGCCCACGTTTGGACTTCACTTTTTGTCCTTTGGCCCACTTGGCATTTTCACGGGTCTTTATCTTCAGTTCATGTCCCATATATATTCCTCGAGCTTGGATATTATTTTGTCTCCAAGGAAATTTTGGACGTTTCAGCTTTTTGGGCTTCTCCTCTTCCAAATTTTCGCAACTTTATTCACCCGCAAAAACAGGGGGAGGTAGAAGAATGAAGGAGATTTTCACCCTTTCAATGGGAAGGAGAAAATCCTCTTTGAGGCATTCTTCGTCAATTTGGTCGGGCCCAACCTCATCAACATTCATGCCCCCATCATCTTTAAATTTCTCCTCCACCCCATATAGGGCCAACTCAATTTCATCACAAACTTGGTCATGCCATTTTTTCTCTACCTCCCCAGTTGGCCCACTCAATTCATCATCATCAACAACCACATTATCACTAGCAGCAGACGGAGAGAGAGTTGGAAGTTCGTCACAATCGGAATCATCCTCCTATTCATATTGTTTCGGAGGGACCGAACTTGTATCTTGCCCCCAACCCCTTGCAACCTCTACCATCTTACTTATCTGTTCTTCGAGCCTATTTAAAGTTGTAGCTCGTTGATGTAGTTGTTGAAGATTTTCCTACTGCATTCTTATCAAAGCCTCCTGCCATGGTTGCATTTTAGGTAACGGGGGGTCATAAGAATGTGGCTCCTAATTGTTCCATGCGTGGTTTGAATGGTTTCCCCACCCTTGTGTATAACAATTAGGGGAATAATCATATTGTTGTGGCCATGGTTGGAACGAACTTATCTCTTGTACCTGTGGAGAATACTCAGGAAAATATGCCCTAGACGGACAATTAATAGTAGCATGATAATAATCACCACAATTAGCACAATGCATATTATAGGTGTTCATTCCATACATCCTCAAAGAGTATCTCACACAATAATTTTATGTAACTTAAAAAAAAACAAAAAATAATAATAAAAAAAAACTATTTACACTACAAATAAAATAAGAAAAGAAAATTATTTACAATACACTAACAAAATTAACATGTTCAAGACCACAAGTCTCCGGCAACGGCGCCAAAAACTTGATGGATTCTTTTCAATACCCTCTCGTAATAAACCTCACAAGCGCACAAGGGTCGTGTGTAGCGTGTGTGCAAGTAAGGGTCGATCCACGAGGACTATGTGTATGACAAAGTTAATTCAAATTGAGTACAAAGGAAAGGTAACCAAAGGGGGGGGGTTGGTTTTGAAAAATAAAGAACAACTACAAGGATCAAGATATAAAAATTAAAGCTAGGAAAAATAAGTAAACAAAGATAACAATTTCAAATAGAGATGAAAACAATAATGAGAAAGGATTCCATGGATTGGATTTCATTTAATCACAAAACACTATGCCATTAACTTAGACAAATATATTAATTTCTATCTTGGGTTCAATCACCAAAGTCAAGATTGGTACGATAAGGGCGCCGGATTTCAATCTATTAAATCCTATTCAATCACTTTTCGCAAATCAAGTCCAAGTGATTAAAAAGGAAAGCTTTAAGCTTTAAAGGTTTTATGAACCAAAACCCATGTAGTATCAATCAAGCAAACCAATGGATTTCATCATCTAGCAAAAGTCTAAGTCAAAATCCCCAAATCAGTATAAGAAATTGACACCCATAAAGTTAAAATGAAGAAATTAGGAATCAACCACAATTTAATCCAAGAAACTTTCATGAAAAGAGCAAAGATGAACAAGACATCAATTAATGAGATAAAAATAATCAATGACATAACATAAATGACTAAATTACTATCCAATCCATGAAATTAAGAACTTAGCTACACATAAACATAATGACAAAAAAATAAAACACTAAAATAAAAATTAGAAAAATTACAAAGAAAAATCAAGAAATCCAAAAGGGGGAATAGCCTCCCTTTTTCTCCCCAAAATAAACTTAACCCTAAAAAATATAACATTCTAATATTTATACTAAGTGCAAAGGCTAGGGCTGATTAGGGCCTAAAGAGATTAATGAGATTAAGGCCCAAGCAAAACAATTAGGGGAGGCCCAAATTTGCTTGGTCAACGAGGGAGGTCAACAGAAGCCAAGGCGCTAGGAAAGGAAATTGGCCTTATGCGTGGATAAGGGCAGTTGCTGAAGTGGGCCGAGAAACTTGCGTAAGATGGGCCGAGGTCTTGGGCGGTCGCTAAAGGCTGGCCGAATGCCAAGGGCGACCGCACAAGGCTTGGCCAGCCAATTTCACCTTTCTTCAATAATTCCCAGCAGGTCCTTGCCACTGAAATTCTCAACAAGTCCTTTCAGCACCAAAATGCTCCTAAAGCCCTCAAAATCTGTTCCGCTCCATATTTTCATCTTTTCTTCACTTTCAACCACCACTTTTCCACCTTTTCAACCTGAAAATAAAAGAACACTAAAAAATAATTAAACTACAATTTTACTCGGGAATTTTGCAATAAATAGAATTTAGAACGTATAAATTGGATATGAAAACATATCCATTAGGTACAAAGCGTGATTGATTGTAGCATATCAGAGAAGCTTGTTGGATGGGGGGAGTGACACCAGGTATGTTCATGACCATATCCCTCAATTCCTGAAGCTGACTTGCTATGTAGCTACCAGCAAAAGGGTTAGTAGTATGAGCAGTATTATCGAAAACATAATTTGTATTGACATTAGCAAAGGGATTAGTGTTATCTGCGGAGGATGGCATGACAGTACTATTGGTAAAGAATTTTCTTTTTGCATTTGGATTTTGCCTCCATCCCATAGCGTGTACTCTATTTCCGACAGCTTCAAAATCCACAGCTGCATTTTCCTTGAAAGACCTTCAAGATTTTGTGGGACAAACCTAAGCTAGCCAACAGTTGGTGGTGCCTAAGAAAGAAATGGAGGCACCATCTGGGGGAGCAAGGGTAAAGAAAAGGAAGGGCAGTTCTAAGGAAATAATAAATGTTGATAAAATGGGCTTGGCAGACGTTAAGGAGGCACTTACTAGGAAAGACCACCTGCATCTTTTGAAAACTTTGGACTTAACTAAAAAGAACACAACTTTAACATTCACACTCTAACAATAACTTAACTCATCTCCACTTGGAGAAAAACAAAACATGAACTAACTTTAAAAACCAACTTTAGTTACAACATTTACAAAAGTTCACAAAGTTTAAGTTTGAAACAAAGTTGTATATATACACAAACTCCACCAAGGAGCTAAACCAAATTACAACTACAACTCCCAACCATGACATATACATACCCAACAACCTAAAATACTCGTACAAACTCCTCCCCGTCCTCACTGGCCGGGTCCTCCTGTCT
Organism: Adenophora triphylla var. japonica; assembly: GCA_022495995.1. NCBI lineage: Eukaryota > Viridiplantae > Streptophyta > Magnoliopsida > Asterales > Campanulaceae > Adenophora > Adenophora triphylla. The sequence goes on along the minus strand of JAFEMH010001479.1, from coordinate 190,782 downwards.
CAGGCCGATCTAAAACATCAAACGGAGAAGGGTGAGAATTAATCTCAATAAGTTAGTTTGAATGCAACAATATGCCAAGTAAAATGCAACACATACAAGGTGAATATAACACATTGGAAAATCCGTAAACACCTTACATTACCTTAGTTTACCTTTTCCCGTCTGAAAATAAGTCGTACAACATTGGGAGATAAAACTCCACTCATTTGTGAACTGCTTGAGAATATTCACATCTTATAAAACCCGTTTTTCAGGGAACCATATAAGATACTAGAAACTCTGTAAGGCTTTTGGCTCAATACAGATGCTATAACCCCAATCTGCGTCACGTAAGGGGACAATACAGTATAACGTAATCCGATCACATTAGGTCACACTTTCCATAATTGATCGTATTCCGTTATACCTCTAAACATCAGCTGATTAACACAAATTCAAGCACATAATAGTTACTTGAAATGAAATCCACCAAAGGGATAAGAAATAGAGCAACATGGTAAATCATACTCATGTTTAAATCAATAACATATTGCAACATACATTTCATACACTATTTAAATCACAACCCATGGATATGAACTCAAGTAAGGCAACAAGGCATCATAAACTAGCCCTACATGATCAATGTGGAACAATATATAACCTCTATAATGGTCCAAGTTCAAATTACCAAGTTGGATTCACTTTGGTTAAGTTACAAATAAAGGCTGCCAAGCATTTTCCAAACAATATTTAAAGCTCTTCCAAAATTCCATTTTAACCAAGTAAGACATCATTGTGTAGCTAAAGTGTTCTACTTTAATTATAGTTCAAGAGGGTTCACTTTGGTTCTAGGTTGAATAGGTTTCTAGGCCTTGGAAAATGATTCAAAGGCTGCAGGGTAGGGCACGACTCGTGCCCCTTGTACACCCCACCAGAAACACTCGTCACCAGAAACACTCGGGTCAATTTGTTGAGCTTCCATCAAATCTCCATGCAAAGTTGGAACAGCTCGGACATTCGCAAAAATCAACTCAAGTCTTGACTCTCGGGAACTCAAAGTTGATAAGTAAGCTTTTCGACTCATCGCATCCGCAACTACATTTGCTTTTCCCGAATGATATGAAATCACACAATCAAAATCCTTCAAGAATTCTAACCATCTTCTTTGTCGATTATTCAACTCTTTTTGTGTAAACAAATACTTCAAGCTCTTATGGTCCGTGAAGATCTCAAATCTCCCCCCATAAATATAGTGTTTCCATTTGTGCAATGCAAAAATAATCGCAGCCAATTCCATGTAATGGATAGGTAATTCCTTGCTCAGCCTAAGTGACAACTTCCGAGAGGCATAAGCAATCACTTCCCACCTTGCATTAGAACACACCCCAAACCCTCCTTCGAGGCGTCACTGAAAATGACAAAATTCTCGCAACCATCCGGAAGGGTAAGAACAGGAGCTGATGTCAACCTTTTCTTCAACTCATTAAAACTTGCTTCACATTTATAATCCCATACAAAAGATACATCTTTCCGAGTCAATCTAGTTAACGGAGTTGCAATGCGAGAAAAACCCTCGATGAACCTTCTGTAGTACCCCGTTAACCCAAGAAAGCTACGAACCTCAAGAGGTATTTACCAAAGTAGAAGGTGAAACAGAGGTGTTTCCTTGAGAAGATAACTCGAAGATGTTGGATGTAAATGGTGTCGACATCATCATAGAAGTCGTCATCAGTGAAGAAGTCGTCGTGATCGGTGATGATGATGTCCTTCCATGAGTTGTTGAAGCCATTGGAATGAATTCATTGAAGGTCTGGGAGCTGCCCCCAATATCAAAATTAAGGACCCTAGGGCGAATAGGCGAGACAACATCCACTCTTTCAGTCATCAACTTTTGTTCCTTTTGCATCTTCACCAAGGTGTCAGCTATCAACAAAGTGTTATTTTGTTGTCAGTCCAGCTGAGTCTTCATCTGAATGAGCATGTTCTTGATCTCAGAATCAGGTGTTGGAGGTGACTGCTTCTTGCCAGATCCCACATGCAGTGGTGGAGGCAACGACTCAAAGTTTCCAGTTGTCGACTTACCGGGATTGAGACCCTTAGTGGAAATATTCATGCTGCTAGTAGTAACAATAGTTTTGCCAGCGACAGAGGTCATTGGTTGAGTAGACACGATGGGCGTACGAGAATTAAACCGATTAAAAAACCAATAGCCCCTTGGTGGGCCCCAAATTATTTTGGTGAAAAAACAATGATTTGTAATTTAGATCAAAGGAGAATGAGGAAGGTGCAATTGAGTATAATCGGTGTATGGGTAGAGCAAAATTAACACGTTGATGTAACGAGGAAAAGCCCTTGAGACAACTATCTCACCGGCATAAAACCTTGGGAGGTGTTTATGAGCACCTGCCTTCTCGAACGGTTGTTTTAATCAATAAGTTACAAATGGTGATGAGCTATGGCGGAGTATCAGAGAGAAAGTGTGAATCATGTGTGTTGTGTGTTCTGACCTAATAGCCTTTAAATAAGTAAAAAGATTACACATGTAACTAACTTTCCTAAAATATCGGTCACCTTTTCTTCATCCTTGACCCGGTCTTTAATTCTGTTGACAAGAGTCCATATAGCACGTATTTTTTGTTGTTTATCCTGTAAAAAAGATATTTAATAAAAACAATAAAATGATTATTTTAAATTTTTTTCAGGAGCCAATATGTTGACATGCTGGTTAAGTTCAAAATGTCGTCATCTGAGATTTTTTCCATAACAAAGACCATGGGTTATGTAGTTGTAATACCAAAATAAAATTACTAGACAAAGTTCACCTATTTTAAGCCATAAAAGATTTACTGAAAATTAATAAAAAATCATTTTTTCTTTAGATCCGTAGATCTATACATAAATAGTCTAAATATTAATTGAAAATAAAAAAAAAAGGTTACATTTTTTCTGTAGATCTATATATAAAAATATCAAAATATCTAAATAATGACTTCATATTCGAAACTTATAATCTTGTAACACCAATATTAAAGAATTGAAACGAATACACATATTTAAGCAATAAAATATTTATTGAAAATAAAAACTATCAATTTACTTTAGATCTATTCATAAAATGTCTAAAAAAATATTGAATATATCAAAAAATCTAATTTTTTTGTAGATATATATAAAAAATGTAAAAATATCTAAATATTGACTTCATATTTCGAAAGTTATGTACTGGTAACATCAATATTAAAGAATCGTAACGAGTACTCTTATATTAAGCAATAAAATATTTATTGAAAATAAAAACTATATATTTTTTCTTTAGATCTATATAAAAAAAAGTCAAAATATCTATTTAACGACATATTATAATCAATAAATATTCAATAATTCAAGCATGATGAGTAAAATCTGATTAGATGCAGTAAATATTGTATAATGGTTTTAAAAATTTTATTGTAACAAAATTTAAAACAGATCTAAATATATTTGACATGAATAATTAATTTTTACATAAAAAAAGAACAAAATATATTGAGTTTAGATATTACCGAGATCAAAAAACTCGAAAATAAATTTCCTCGAAGCGCTATAGATTTTAGAGAGATTGAAATTCGTCTTTGTCGAAACCTTAATAACGATTTGTACTTGGAAATCATAAAAAAAAAATTAGTAAATGTTGTTGGTACACGAGGACGATGCTTTAACTTCCGCCGGATTAGGGTTCTAGATCGAGAGAGAAGAGGAGAGTTCAAGAGAAGAAAATAATATAAGATAGAGCGGCGTAGAGAGAGAAAGTAGGCAGCGGCGTAAAGAGAGAAAGTAGGCGGTGGCGGAATGAGAAAGAAAAGAAATAGGTTTTGTTGTGGGTAAATTCAGGATTGCTACATCTTGACAGGGTGCCAGCATGTCGCCATCTTCAAACCCATGAACAAGGTAAAATTTACTTAGATAATTAATTCATTATTTAATTATTTTTGTTATATATTTAATTACAGGTATAAAAGAACGTGGGAAAAACATATTCCATGGACCCATTTCAACGATTGAGAAGACCAAGTCAACATAGAGATAACAAGGCCGCAATTCTAGGGAAGTTTGTTAGGGTTTATTTTATCTTTAGTTATTTTCTCTATTTAAAGGCTCATGGCTGGAATACTAAGCACGCATTACTCACACACAGTTCACAAACACATTGTAATCCGCCATAGCTTCAAACTTTGTTACTCAAAAGATCAATACTATTGTTTGGGAAGGTAGGTGCTCATAATCACCTCCCGAGGTTTTGTGCCGGCGAGATAGTTATCTCAAGGGCTTTCCTCGTTACATGATCGAGCCATCTTAGTTTTATTGTCACACCGATTATATTCCATTGCACCTTCCTCAACTTTATTTCGAATTTCTTTACTATTGACTGTTTTTTACCAAAACAGTTTGGCGCCCACCGAGGGGCCATTGGTTTTTTAATCGGTTTAAAATCCTTACGTTTTTACCATGTCTACCCAACCTATGACTTCCGCCGTCAGCAAAACCATTCCTATCCCTAGCAGTACGAATTCCCAAACCAGTAGCAGGGCAACAACCGGAGGCCAAGAAACATTGCCTCCTCCTCCGCCTGTGAATTCTAGCAAGAAGCAGATGTCTCCATCTCCTGATCTTGAGATCAAAAGCATGCTTGTTCAGATGAAGAATCAGCTGGATCGCCAATAGAATAGCACCTCCTTGATAGCCGAAAGCTTGATAAAGGTGCAAAAAGAACAAGAGTTGCTCTCCAAAAGAATGGATGATGTCTCTCCTTACTGTCCTAGAGTCCTCGACTTAAACATTGGGGACAGCTCTCAAACTTTCAATGAATTCCTTCCAATGGCATCATCTGTAAGGATGTCGTCATCACCAACCCTGACGTCTTCTCCCCCGCTGATGACTTCTGTGGCGATGTTGACACCCTTAGCCACCAGTGCCTACAGGATGACTTTTCCAGAAGGACCCATCTTCACTAATAGCACCGTCCTGACGTCCTCTGCAGATAATGCTAATCCTTTTGTTAATTTCAATACTAGTTCTACCTTGGATAATACTGCTCATGCTACAAACCCTTTTACAGGTACCTACATTGCAAATCAGCTTCAGGAATTGAGGGACACGATCATGAATGTGCCAGGTGTTACCCCGCCTATCCAGCAGGTCTCCCCAACATATTACAATCAGTCTCGCTTTAATCCAGCAATTGCGCATGTTGACATCCCAAAAAGATTTAGCGTTCCTGCCATGAAGTTATATGATGGAAGTTCTGATCCTGAGGAGCATGTCGCCCTCTACCAAGAAAAGATGGAGATCACTTGCATTCCGCTCCAGTTTCGTGAAGCTTGTATGTGTTGAGGGTTCGGTTCGACGTTGGTAGGACCAGCATTGAAGTGGCTAATCCGTCAACCTCCTGGTTCTATTGGGTCGTTTGCTCAACTTGTCAACCAGTTCAACAATCAATTCCCCTGCAGCCGACAATTTGAGAAGCTCACTAGTGATCTTTACCGTATCACCCAGCAGCCCGCCGAAGCCTTAAAGGACTATGTTAATAGGTTTAATAAAGAAGTTTTGGAGATCCCCAACCTGGACATGGCGACAGCTGCGAAAGCTTTCAAAATGGTCTTGAAGAAGGATTCCCCTTACTATGAAGATTTGGTGATGAACCCATGCAAGAAGATGGAGGATATCCGAAACCGTGCTTTAAGATTTATCAGGCTGGAAGAGGACAAGGTACAGCAGTCCAAGCATCCTGACAAGGCTTCATCATATGACCATCCTGACAGGAAGATAGAGTCATCTCACCAAAGACAGAGCAGATCCAGACCCTACCACAGAAATGATCATAACAAAGTCAATTATGTGGAAGATGATGGAGATGATGACAATTTTGAATCTCCTAAAATTTGTGATTATTGTTTTTCTGTTGATGTTTCAGGTATCCTGTGTGCAATGAGTAATCTTGGAGATAAAACAAGGTGGCCTCGAAAGACTGACAAGATGTCCGGATGGAGGGATAAATCCAAGTGGTGTGCATATCACGAGGATTTTGGACATCTTACTGAAGATTGCATCGCCTTGAGGAAAGAGATTAGTTACCTGTTGTCTAAGGGACATCTTAAAGAGCTCCTTGGGAACCGCAAGACCAAGATGGAGAACAAAGAGCCCGTTGCAACCAGACCGCCATCTCCTCCACCGGTAACGAAGGTAGTTAATGTTATTAGTGGTGGTTCTGATATTTGTGGTACTTCTTATTCTGCAGCTAAGAGATTTGCCAAGCAAGCTAAGGATGAGAAGCCCGAGAGATCCTCAAAGATGTCGCAGCTCACATCCCAAGATGTCATCTCCTTCGAAGAAAGTGGCAGGGACAATGTTATGGAACCTCATCTTGACGCCTTGGTCATTGCACTCCAGATCGCCAATTGCAAAGTCAGACGTATCCTAGTAGATGGGGCAGTTCTGTAAACCTCATTATGCTAGATGCCTTGATGGAAATGAAGATCCCTGAAGATAGCATTGTAAAAAGAACCTTAGTGCTCGTGGGTTTCAGTGGAGAAACCAAAAGCATAGTGGGAGAAATTACACTTCCAATTTATGTCGAAGGTATCAACTCCATTGAGAGATTCTGCGTGATTGATAGTGCAACTTGTTATAATGTAATTTTGGAAAGACCCTGGATCCATGGAATGAAGGCAGTGCCATCCACCTATCATCAATGTGTCAAGATGCCGACACCCTGGGGAGTTGTTAAGGTCTACAGTGATCAGCAGTCAGCTAAAGAATGTTATAAGACTTCCAGGAAGGCGTCGACATCTCCCAAGATGGCATAGAAATTACAGAGAAAGGCCCGTGAGGTTCTGGAGGCGAAGGAGCATGACGTGAAAGAGATACCATTAGACCCCTCAAACCTAGATCTCAAGGTGCTGATTGGTCAAGACGTTCCAGCAGAAATCAAAGAAGATCTTGTCAACCTCTTAAAAAGCAGGATTAAAAGCTTCGCCTGGAAGCATGAAGATATGATAGGCATCAGCAAAGATGTCATCACCCACAAACTCAACATTGATCCATCCTTCAGACCAATTCACCAAAAGAGATGGAAGTTCACACAGGAGAGGAACCTAATCATTCAGGAAGAAGTAGACAAATTGCTCAAGGCTAAGATGATCAAGGAGGTTGAATACCCAAGATGGTTAGCAAATGTGGTGGTGGTAGAGAAGAAGAATGGCAAGTGGAGAGTTTGTGTCTACTTCACAGACTTAAACAAAGTGTGTCCCAAAGATCCTTTCCCCTTGCCATTCATTGATACTTTGGTAGATGCTACTTCTGGACATGAAGTGTTGACTTTCTTAGATGCGTCTTCAGGATTCCAGCAAATCCAGATGGAACCATCCGACCAAGAGGACACCGCCTTCATCACCCCAAGAGGTATTTATTGTTATATTGCAATGCCTTTTGGACTAAGAAATACAGGTGCTACATACCAGATGCTGGTCAACATGATGTTCAAAGAGCAGATTGGGGACACCATGGAAGTATACATCGACGATATGGTGATAAAGTCGAAGAAAGCTGAAGATCATATTCAGGATCTTTCTCAAGCATTTGACATCCTAGACAAATTCAACATGAAGCTGAACCCAGCAAAATGCAATTTTGGCATGAAGTCCGAAAATTTCTTGGGCTACATGGTGACGCAAAGAGGGATAGAAGCAAGCCCGGAGAAAATAAAATCCATCATCAATCTAACGTCACCTAAGTCCATCAAAGATGTTCAAAGATTGACAGGAAAAGTGGCAGCATTGAATCGATTCATCTCAAAATCCTCAGACAAATGCAAGCCATTCTATGACATCTTGAAGAAGAATTCCAGATTCGAGTGGACAGAAAAGCATGAACAAGCCTTTCAAGATTTAAAGTTGTACCGGTCAACGCCTGCCCTACTCTCAAAGCCTCAAGAAGGTGAGCCATTATGTGTTTACTTAGCTGTCTCCGAAACCACAGTTAGTGTCGTCCTGGTCCGTGATCAAGATGGCATCCAGCAGCCGATATATTATGTAAGTAAAACACTGCTCTATTCGAAAACCAGGTATTCACTCCTTGAAAAATTAATATTAGCTTTAATTTTTGCTTCAATTAAGTTAAGGCATTATTTTAAAACTCATATCATTGTCATTCGTACTAACTATCCGATAAAAAGTGTAATGAGAAAACCAGAAATGTCAGGAAGGATGGCCAAATGGTCCGTTCAACTAAGCACTTATGACATTAAGTATGAGCCTAGAACAACAATAAAATCACAAGCACTTGCAGACTTTGTGGCAGACTTTAGTCCAAGCATGGAACCGGAAGTAGAACTTGAAGTCCAACAACTCCAAGATGGGAACATCCTGTGAAAGTGGATTATATTAATAGATGGTGCTTCTAACATGAGGGGCACAGGGCTAGGTGTTGTCCTAAAATCGCCACAAGGGGACATCATACCCCAGGCCATTAGTTGTGATTTTAAAGCCGCCAATAATGAAGCAGAATACGAAGCCTTAATTGTGGGCCTAACCGTGGCTCTAGACATGAACATTAAAACAATACAGGTATATTCATAGAAACAGACCCATTTCGGAGAAACAAAATCCTCCAAACCATGGGCATTAGTTGGACGAAAGCCAAGTTTGTTTTTCTAAAAAACTCAGTTATTAATGTAGGGAAAGGATATGAGAAACCTAGAGTGAAGGGATATTCATAGAAACAGACCCATTGCGGAGAAACGAAATCAGCCTTAAGAAATACATCAAAAGACCTAAAGATGGTGGAATCCGGGAAGCATCGTCGATCCTTGACAGATTCGATGAGCTCGTTGTTAAAAATACAGATCTCTTCATCTGGTTTTGCCAACAAGCCTTCGCAAGAAAAACCCCCATCCTCGTTCAAACTCAGAGGGTTTTTCGCAGCCTTGCCCTTTCTTGACTTAACCATTTTTCAAAAAAGCAAAAAGGGGGAAAAAGAGAGGGAAAGCTTTTACCTTGAGAAGAAATCAACTCCGTGAAGAAGATGGATGAAAACGATTGGAAAAGTGGAGAAGAAAGTGAAAGGAACTCGGTTAAAAACCCTAGATCCTTGGTAGTTATGCTAATTAAGTGGGATTAAACTCCTCAACTGCCACGTCTCCCTCTAAATTAATTAACCGTCCAAGCTTCTAGAAGGAAGTAGAAAAAACCATCCATTTAAATTCATTTAAAGACAGTTTTTTGGGGACAATTGTTGTGGGTAAATTCAGGATTGCTACATCTTGACAGGGTGACAGCATGTCATCATCTTCAAACCCATGAACAAGGTAAAATTTACTTAGATAATTAATTCATTATTTGATTATTTATGTTATATATTTAATTACAGGTATAAAAGAATGTGGGAAAAACAAATTCCATGGACCCATTTCAACGGTTGAGAAGACCAAGTCAAGATAGAGATAACAAGGCCGAAATTCTAGGGAAGTTTGTTAGGGTTTATTTTATCTTCAGTTATTTTCTCTATTTAAAGGCTCATGGCTGGAACACTAAGCACGCATTACTCATACACAGTTCACAAACAAATTGTAATCCGCCATAGCTTCAAACTTTGTAACTCAAAAGATCAATACTATTGTTTGGGAAGGTAGGTGCTCATACTCACCTCCCGAGGTTTTGTGCGGGCAAGATAGTTATCTCAAGGGCTTTCCTCGTTACATGATCGGGTCATCTTAGTTTCATTGTCACACCGATTATATTCCATTGCACCTTCCTCAACTTTATTTCGAATTTCTTTACTATTGACTGTTTTTTACCAAAACAGGTTTAGGGTTAGGGTTAGGCTTTCTTTCTATTTATTTGTCCTTCTTTTTAATTATCTGATTAGGGTTATGTTGGGCTTTGATTTAGTAATGAGCCATATTGCGCAGAAATGTAAAGACATGGATGAGGACTTATCTTAAATCGTATGTAATTGACACAATTGGACTGGAATATTAATTTGATCTTTGTAATAGGGAGTTGACCCAAATTAATTATGTACTTTATCATATATGTTACAATCAATTTATCACATTTATGGTCGCATTGTAAGGTTTTGATGCTTACAAAAAATATGCGACTTAAAGCTATCGAGAATGATCCAAGTGGATTGGAGCTTCAAAAATTCTCTAAATGGATTTTAAGTATTGCAGATGGAACTTATAGGGACGATAATAATTTTGGTAAAAAACAATCAAATGTAATATAAATCGAAACAAGTTTGAGGAAGGTACAATGGAGTATAATCGGTGTAACAATGAATATAAGATGACTCGATCATGTAACGAGGAAAGCCCTTGAGACAACTATCTCACCGGCACAAAACCTCGGAAGGTAATGGTCACCTTCGTCCCAAACGGTAGTATTGATCTTTTGATGGGTTACAAATATTGGAGCTATGGCGGATTACAATAATGTGTTCGTGAATTGTGTGTGTGTGTTCCAGCCATTTAATCCTTTAAATAGAAAAAGATAACTGAAGATAACAAAACCCTAACAAACTTTCCTAAAATCTCGGCCTTACTATCTTGGTCTTGACTTGGTCTTTCAACCGTTGAAGTGAGTCCACGAAATAGGTTTTTCCCACGTTCTATTTACCTGTAATTAAAGATATAATAAAAATAATTAAATAATGATTTAATTATCTAAGTGAGTTTTACCTTGACCACGGTTTCGAAGATGATGACATGCTGGCAACTTTTCAAGATGTAGCGATCCTGAATTTACCCACAACAATTGTCCCCAAAAACTGTCTTTTAATGAATTTAAATAGGCAGTTTTTCTACTACCTTCCAGAAGCTTTGGCAATTTAATTAACTTGAGGAGACATGGCAGTTGACGAGTTTAATCCGTCTTAATTAGCGTAAATAACGAGGATCTAGGGTTTTTAACTGAGCTTCCTTTCGCTTCCCTCTTCACTTTCTCAACGTTCCTTCCATCTTCTTCACGACGGTGAATTTCTCCAAGGTAAAATCTTTCCCTCTCTCTTTTCCTTTTTTGAAAATATGGTTAAACCAAAAAAAGGCAAGGCTCTAAGAAATCCTCTGAGCTTGAGCGAGGATGGGGATTTCTCTTGCGAGGGCTTGCTAGCGAAACCTGATGAAGAGGTTTTTATTTTCAACAATGAGCACATCGAATCCGTTAAGGATCGAAGATGCTTCGCAGATTCTACCATCTTCAGGCCTTTCGATGTGTTCATTAAGGCTGATTTTGTGTCTCCACAGTGGGTCTGTTTTTACGAATATCCCTTTGACCTATGTTTTTCATATCCCTTCCCTTCGTTGATAACTGAGTTTTTTAGAAAAACGAATTTGGCTTTCGTCTAAATAATGCCCATGGTTTGGAGGATTTTCTCTTGTGTTCTGAGGGTGAATCAGGAATTTGGGTTAGATATAGGTTTGAGAGAAATAGCCTTCATATATGAGCTCCAAATTTTTGGCTCTACGAGGTATCTTTTTAAAACCAGGTCTGGAATGAAACCGCTATTTTTGAGAGTGACGGTAAACGATAGGGGTTAGAAGTCGAGATATTTATTTGTTGAGAAGGATTCTTTGGAGGAAGGAGACTTCTTGGCAACGGGATGGAATAGGGAAGGTATCCTCTTTAAAACTTCTGTTTTCTTTATTTCCCCCACTTACTTGAATTTGTAATTTCTCTGTTTGTCTTTGCAGCTATTGATTAGGCGAAGCTTTTCCCACCTTCTATCGAGACCATAGATAAGATGAAGAGATTGTTGGAGTTTTTAGAGGAGGAGCGATCCTTCAAGCCATTTGAAGCAAGAGCTGTTTCTGAGGAACAAGAGATACCACCATCTACCGAGATGTCCACTGGTAAGATTCTACTTGTCCAAAGAATTTTCTTTTTGCATTTGGATTTTGCCTCCATCCCATAGCGTGTACTCTATTTTCGACAGCTTCAAAATCCACAGCTGCATTTTCCTTGAAAGACCTTCAAGATTTTGTGGGACAAACCTAAGCTAGCCAACAGTTGGTGGTGCCTAAGAAAGAAATGGAGGCACCATCTGGGGGAGCAAGGGTAAAGAAAAGGAAGGGCAGTTCTAAGGAAATAATAAATGTTGATAAAATGGGCTTGGCAGACGTTAAGGAGGCACTTACTAGGAAAGACCACCTGCATCTTTTGAAAACTTTGGACTAAACTAAAAAGAACACAACTTTAACATTCACACTCTAACAATAACTTAACTCATCTCCACTTGGAGAAAAACAAAACATGAACTAACTTTAAAAACCAACTTTAGTTACAACATTTACAAAAGTTCACAAAGTTTAAGTTTGAAACAAAGTTGTATATATACACAAACTCCACCAAGGAGCTAAACCAAATTACAACTACAACTCCCAACCATGACATATACATACCCAACAACCTAAAATACTCGTACAAACTCCTCCCCGTCCTCACTGGCCGGGTCCTCCTGTCTCAGGCCGATCTAAAACATCAAACGGAGAAGGGTGAGAATTAATCTCAATAAGTTAGTTTGAATGCAACAATATGCCAAGTAAAATGCAACACATACAAGGTGAATATAACACATTGGAAAATCCGTAAACACCTTACATTACCTTAGTTTACCTTTTCCCGTCTGAAAATAAGTCGTACAACATTGGGAGATAAAACTCCACTCATTTGTGAACTGCTTGAGAATATTCACATCTTATAAGACCCGTTTTTCAGGGAACCCTATAAGATACTAGCAACTCTGTAAGGCTTTTGGCTCAATACAGATGCTATAACCCCAATCTGTGGCCACAGAAGGGGACAGTCACAGGTATAACGTAATCCGATCACATTAGGTCACACTTTCCATAATTGATCGTATTCCGTTATACCCCTAAACATCAGCTGATTAACACAAATTCAAGCACATAATAGTTACTTGAAATGAAATCCACCAAAGGGATAAGAAATAGAGCAACATGGTAAATCATACTCATGTTTAAATCAATAACATATTGCAACATACATTTCATACACTATTTAAATCACAACCCATGGATATGAACTCAAGTAAGGCAACAAGGCATCATAAACTAGCCCTACATGATCAATGTGGAACAATATATAACCTCTATAATGGTCCAAGTTCAAATTACCAAGTTGGATTCACTTTGGTTAAGTTACAAATAAAGGCTGCCAAGCATTTTCCAAACAATATTTAAAGCTCTTCCAAAATTCCATTTTAACCAAGTAAGACATCATTGTGTAGCTAAAGTGTTCTACTTTAATTATAGTTCAAGAGGGTTCACTTTGGTTCTAGGTTGAATAGGTTTCTAGGCCTTGGAAAATGATTCAAAGGCTGCAGGGCAGGGCACGACTCGTGCCCCTTGTACACCCCACCAGAAACACTCGTCCCCACTTAGGCACGACTTAGGAAAATACCAAGGGACGACTCGTGCACGACTCGTGCCATAGAGCATGAGTCGTGCACTCTGTTCAGAAACCAGAATAGAGCTGGAACAACATCAGCAACCAAACCAAATTGACATATACCCAAAATTACTCTGTTTTAAGGTACCAAATCAGACTCTAAACAATACCAAAACTTATACCAACCATTACAATCCATCCCAATTCATTACCACTTCAACCAAAACCATTTTATTACAAGAAACTTGGTTCATAACACCATGCAAGTATACCATTCCACCCTTCATACTTACACCAACCCAATTACTCCCATACACTTCCATTAACCACAAAACCAAGACTTAGGTCATCATACTAACTTTCCAACTTCATTATATTACTCCAAAATACCAAACAACTTTTATAAAACATCATTATCAAGTTTAAACATTCCATGCACAATTAATTGGAAAGAAATCATAATAACTTACCTAAATAGTGCGAAATGGAATAATTATTTGACCGGCTCTACGCGATCCCCTCGTCACCATGAACAAGAATCCGCAAACGGATTTGAAAACGAAGAAGTATTAAAGGTGGTAGAATTTTTGGAAGGATAGTTAGGGTTTGGTACTTTCCTTGGCTACTAACAGAGAAGAAGAAGAAGAAAATGAAGTCAAATACCTATTTCCATGGAATTAACAAAAAGGACTTCCACTTATGTCACCTAAGCCCCTTCCCTTCCTATTTTACCAACTTAACAACCTTGATTATCAACTTTAACAACAAAGCGCCTCACACTTTATAAACTTAATACTTTAAAATTCCAAATATTATAAATTCACTACACTCTTTATATTTTATTCCATTTAGACCCTTTAGCATTAAAATTAATTCCTTTTCACCCTAAATTCACATAAGTTATTTAAAACATATTTGAACACATAAAACTTAGCATATAGCATAAATGGCATAAAATGAAATACTACCAACCCAACCCCACGTGCTCAAGGAGTGCTAAATTAGTGCCTAATATTGGGGTCATGACACTCACTCCCCCTTAAAGAAAATTTGCCCCGAATTTTAGGTAAACTTACTTGCACTCTCAAACAACGAAGGGTACTTTTATCTCATCTCTGTCTCTAGCTCCCACGTAGCCTCTTCAATGGTATGATTCCTCCATAGAACTTTCACTACCGGGATGCTTTTAGTTCTCAACTCTTTCACTTGGAACTCCAAGATTCTAAAAGGTTCCTCAACATAGGACATATCCGCTTGAATTTCTTCGAGAGGTGAACTCAACACATGGGAGGGATCATGACAATACTTCCTCAACATTGACACATGGAACACATCATGAAGCAAGGAGAAAGATGGAGGCAACGCTAAACGGTAAGCTAGTTTCCCAATCTTCTCTATAATCTCAAATGGCCCAATAAACCTTGGAGCTAGTTTCCCTTTATTCCCAAACCTTTTTATCCCAGTACTCGGAGAAATCTTCAAGAAAACTAAGTCACCAACTTGGAAAGATAAGTCCCATCTTCTATTGTCGGCGTAGCTCTTCTACCTACTCTGAGCCGTCTTCAACCGATCTCAGATTACCCTGATCTTTTCCGTCGAATCTCTAACCAAATTCGAAACCCAATGTTTAGCTTCACCAACCTCATTCCAACACATAGGCGATCTGTACCTTCTACCATACAATGCTTCATAAGGAGCCATCTCAATGCTAGATTGATAACTGTTGTTGTAGGCGAACTCAACCAACGGTAGATGATCCTCCCAAGACAACTGAAAATCCATTACATAAGCCCGAAGCATATCCTCAAGTATATGAATATTTTGTTTCATCTGCCCATCTGTTTGAGGATGAAACGCCGTGCTAAAACATAATTTAGATCCCAAAGCTTCATGTAATGCCCTCCAAAATATAGAAGTGAATCTCGAATTTGTATCTAAAACGATGCTAACTAGAACTCCATAAAGTCTAACAATATCTTTCATATACAACTGAGCTAACCTCTCCATCAAAAATTTAGTTGACACGGGAAGAAAATGAGCTAATTTCGTCAATCTATCCAGGATAACCCAAATAGTATCCATCTTCTTTGCGGTAAGAGGCAAACCCATTACAAAATCCATTGAAATCCCTTCCCATTTCCACTCCGGAATGTCTAATGGTTGAATTAGCCCCGCCGGTCTCTGATGCTCAGCTTTAACTTGTTGACAAGTTAAACATTTAGACACGAAATCATCTATCTCTCTCTACATCCCATTCCACCAATATCCTCGTTTCAAGTCTTGATACATTTTTGTACTACCCGGATGAATGGCAAATTTAGACTTATGACCATCCTCTAGAACACTCCTCTTGATCTCCGGTGATGAAGGAACACAAATCCGGCCTTGGAAAGTTAAAATGCCATCCCTATTCAACGCAAATTCCCCGGCTTTACCATCTTGAACTTGTCCCAAAATTTTCTTCAACTTCGGGTCAATTTGTTGAGCTTCCATCAAATCTCCATGCAAAGTTGGAACAGCTCGGACATTCGCAAAAATCAACTCAGGTCTTGACTCTCGGGAACTCAAAGTTGATAAGTAAGCTTTTCGACTCATCGCATCCGCAACTACATTTGCTTTTCCCGAATGATATGAAATCACACAATCAAAATCCTTCAAGAATTCTAACCATCTTCTTTGTCGATTATTCAACTCTTTTTGTGTAAACAAATACTTCAAGCTCTTATGGTCCGTGAAGATCTCAAATCTCCCCCCATAAATATAGTGTTTCCATTTGTGCAATGCAAAAATAATCGCAGCCAATTCCATGTCATGGATAGGGTAATTCTGTTCAGCCGGTGACAACTTCCGAGAGGCATAAGCAATCACTTCCCACCTTGCATTAGAACACACCCCAAACCCTCCTTCGAGGCGTCACTGAAAATGACAAAATTCTCGCAACCATCCGGAAGGGTAAGAACAGGAGCTGATGTCAACCTTTTCTTCAACTCATTAAAACTTGCTTCACATTTATAATCCCATACAAAAGATACATCTTTCCGAGTCAATCTAGTTAACGGAGTTGCAATGCGAGAAAAACCCTCGATGAACCTTCTGTAGTACCCCGTTAACCCAAGAAAGCTACGAACCTCTGTCACAGTTGAAGGTTGATTCCAATTGACAACGGCTTCAATCTTGGAAGGATCAATGGATATCCCCAAGCTAGAAACCACGTGCCCCAAGAAAGATATCTGCTCGAGCCAAAACTCGCACTTGCTGAACTTGGCGAACAATTACTTTTCACGAAGAAGAGAGAGAACAATCCTCAAATGAGTCTCATGCTCCTCCCGGGACTTGGAATAAACAAGGATATCATCAATGAAAACCACTACAAATCTGTCAAGGTACGGCTTGAAGATGCGGTTTATCATATCCATGAATACGGCCAGAGCGTTAGTCAAACCAAAAGGCATAACCACGAACTCATAGTGACCATATCTTGTCCTGAAAGCTGTCTTGGAAATGTCATCTGGTCTAATCTTCAACTGATGGTATCCGCTTCTCAAATCAAGCTTTGAGTAGATAACGGAACCTTGGAGTTGATCAAATAGGTCATCAATGTGCGAGAGAGGATATTTGTTCTTGATGGTTACTTGGTTCAACAGACGGTAATCTATACACAATCTCAAGGTGCCATCTTTCTTTCGGACAAACAAAATAGGCGCTCCCCACGGAGACACACTTGGACGGATAAATCCCCGGTCTAACAACTCTTGCAATTGAGTCTTTAACTCCCACAACTCAGCCGGAGCCATTCTATAGGGTGCTTTATAGATAAGTGAAGTATCGGGCACTAGATCAATACAAAACTTGACCTCCCTATCAGGAGGCATAGAGTACTCTGTGGAAAACACATCACCAAATTCATTTATAATGGGGACGTGAGCTAATTCAGGGGACTTCTTACTTGAATCTACCGCATAAGCCAAATACCCCGCACACCCCTTAGAAAGCATTTTTCTAGCCTTTAAAGCAGAAATAACATGTATGCCAAACATAGACTTATCCGCATCAAAGACAAAAGTAGGCACTCTACTAAATCTGGCTCATCACATCCATAATATACCAAAGAAGAAGTGAGGCACTCTCCCATAGGAGTCGAAACCTCAAGCATATAAGTGTAAGTACCCAAATCTGGCTCATGCCTTCCGGTTATGTTTTTCAGCAATTCCTCGGACTTTCCTAAAGTTAAGGGGCAATTTGGGAACTTATTCAAACCTTCCGAGGGGCGAAGGACTTGCCAGGGATTAAAATTCCACGTAGTCCTTCGCTGGAAAAGCCCTTCTAGAAGGCCACCTTGCATGGTTCTAGAAATGAGCTGAGTCATCTCAGGATAAGACCGCACAGCCTCATTAGCCCTGGGGTTACAGCCGCACGACTTCATTAGCCACTGCCAGACTGCCTATAAATAGATACCTCCTCTATTCATTTTAGAGAGGATTTTTCAGTAGTGTTACTCTGCCAAAATACCACCACAAAATTCCAGAGAGCTGAGAGTGTCAAAAACCACCTCCCTCCTCTTCAAAACCTTCCAAAGTTGGTCCTTCTCTAGGCAAACTTCAAGGAGATAGAGGAACACCACCATTGGTAACCTCTCCTTCCATTTTTCTTGAAAATATACTTGTATTTATGTGATATATTGCTCCTTTCTTTACATATTACTCTATACTTGCTTGGTACTTGATATATTGTCATTAAAGATCCCATCTTTAGGCATGTAAATCATATTACCCCCCTTCCCCTATCACATAGGATCCATGGAAGATCCAACCCAAGGATGAACAATGAGACCTCAAAAAGTCTTGTTCTAGAGTGGATCTCTCACATGGTGAGGTGAAAAGTAGCATCCTTTACTCTTAAAATGACATCTTTATATATAATCTAGCATCCTTTGCATTAAAGTAGCATCATTTGCATCAAAATAGCATCCTTTGCATCAAAGTAGCATCCTTTGCATCAAAGTAGCATCCTTTGCATTAAAGTAGCATCCTTTGCATCAAAATAGCATCCTTTGCATTAAAAATTTCATCTTTGCATATAAAGTAGCATCCTTTGCATTAAAATGTCATCTTTATGCATAAAGTAGCATCCTTTGCACCTAAAATGTCATCTTTTTCATTAAAAATGTCATCTTTAGTTTAAACATGCATTCCCCATATCCCTCATGGTTGGATCTCTCTCCAAGGATTGCCTAGTGACCTTCATAAGGCATAAAAAGGCATAGGATGAATATAAAGATCCAATCTTTATACCCCTTCCCTAGTCCCCCTTGGTACTTGGAGCATCTCTTGGAGCGAGATGGTGTAAAGGTCCTATCTTTACATCATTTCCTCTACTTAAAGATGCCATAGACGGATTATCCTTTAGAAAAGGATGAACCCTAGCCACATATCTCCGATCATCACTTGAGATGAGCATAAATGTCCCAAAAGAGTCCAAATCATCTCAAGATGTAGGATTGATAGGCAAAGGTCATTCCTTTCTAAAGAGTCTCATCCTTGGACTATAAAAATGGTGTCCCTATCTTTATCACATGTGACCCAAGGTCTCATCATGATGATCATAAGTCCAAGATGAGAATGAGACCAAAGTCCCTAATACATAAAAATCCAAGGAATCCCGAGCGATAACCAATTCATGGTTTATACGTCCGGAAGACCACTTGGTACATTCCCTCCTTTTCAAAACACACATCCCACACACGAAAACACTAAGGCAAGTATGGAAAGCGGATCTTGGAAGACTTGCTTCGACAAGGCTCTTTGGGTGAACGACGATCCGTTCTTCCCAAAGGGTAACTTAACCTCCGGACCCTAATCCTTTTTTTCAAAGTTTTGAGGAAATCAAAATGGCGTGGCAACTCCGTTTTTCAATTTAAACCGGACGTTTCCAAACTGATGTGAGGCGGTGATCCCCCTTACACGAGAAAGTGGTTCTAAATAAAAATAAACAAAAAGGAGAACCGCTATCTTGGGCACCACATTCACAGTTTGGCGACTCCGCTGGGGAATTAACCAAAGGAGAAAGCTTTCATTTTTAAAACAAAAAAAAATGGTACCCGGTATATAGGTGGAAACCATTAACCTTCCTGTATCGCTTCCTAACCCGAGGCTTGGGATAAACGATGGTCTAACAATCCCACGTACCGGTATCTCTTTTCGAAAAAAAAGAAAGCTTTTTCCGAGTGGGTTAGCCTTCCGCCGCGGATCCGTTTCTCATACTTGCCCTATGTTCCTTGCATTGCATTGCATGCATCCATGGTTCTTGGAAATTGTGCATATTCTGAAACTGAACAGGAAGCTTGCTGGAAGCTGAAAAGGTGCCAAAAAGGCCGGGAAAACAGCCTGCAGATCAAAGAAATTGGAACCTGGAAAGTTGCTTGATGCAGCCGTACGGCTTAATCCTCCCTGGATTCTGACCGGGCGGCTTCATTGGCAATTCCACCAGGACAAAAATTGAGGCTAATCTGGCAGCCTTGGCAGCTTGGGGCTATTCAGTTCCAAGACTGACCGGGGCTCCCAGAAAATTTACGTTCTTACTTGCTGCATTTTCCCCCGTCCCGAAAATCATTCCTTTAAAACACATTTCTGAAAATTTCTGTTTTAACTCAAAAAGGAATATTTTTAGGAGGCCGCACACTACGCGCACCTTATATATCATGTACACTTTGCACGCACATCCCTTTAACCCGGGGTGGTTGTTCAGTTGCAGTCACGGACAGTATTACGATGCTCCCGGGCGCGCACGGAATCATCCCAAACTCCCCATGGCAGCCAGTGTCGACCAATGCACAGTCCGTGTCACACATTTCAAAACCGTGACTTTTGGTTGGTTTTTGGTCTAGACCGTGTCATATAGCCCAGTTGCATACCCCCGTAAAGGTCAAACCTTAGCCCCTGTCGAGAGTCAAGATCTTTCGCGCAAGCGGAGCTCTGCCGAAATTCCGACAAGGAAAAATTGGCAAGATCTTGACCTCGGAATTGACTTTGACTTTGACCCGCACGGGATACGTAAAGGTCAAACCTTAGCCCATGACGGAAGTCGAGATACTTCGCGCAAGCGAAACTCTGCCGAAATTCCGCCAAGGAAAAATTGGCAGAATCTTGACTCCGGCATTGACTTTGACCTTGACCCGCACGGGATGCGTAAGAGTCGAGATCGAGTCCGTGCCAAAAATCCAAAGATCTTTCGCACAAGCAGAGCTCTGCCGAAATTCCGACAAGGAAAAAATTGGCAAGATCTTGACCCGGCATTGACTTTGACTTTGACTCACGCACAGCGTATGCAACGAAGTTCAATGTGACACTGAGTCATTCGGCTTTTATCGCCCGACCCATGCCTATTATCTTCTTGGACATTGCCAAAAGTCAAAACGTCATTCGCGCAAGTGAAACTCTGCCGAAATTCTGTTAAGGCTGAAAGACGAGACTTTCCCGGCATTGCCTTGACCATAATCCGCATCGCTCGCGCGTTAAAAGTTCCTATGACCCGCTAGACCCGTTAGGAGCATTCTTCTCTCTCGGTCGGTGGGATCCGCGTGCCCTATAGGACCCTCGGCCGGGGCTGTCCACCCTGGGAGGTCGAAATACAGGTGGAATACGAGGGGCTTATAGACGTAGTGACAGAGCCCACTGATCCAGGATCTAGAGTAGTTGCGAAAAAGAAGGGCAGAACCCCTTTTCTAACCAAATAGAAATTAATAAAAGACATTGTTTTAAGTAAACTGGAAGATTCTTAATTTGCATATTGCTTGAGCCTTCAGCCTAAACACTTACCCCGAGTCTAAACCTCTCCTATCCCTTTCCCGCATCGAGAAAGAAGTGGGTGAGAATACCGGGTCAGCGGCTTGTTAGCGCAGAATTCTCAGATAGTTCGCCAGAATCCTCAGTTTTGTCGGTCTAGAGAGTCAGAATGGCCGATTTGACAGAAAACAGCAGCGGTTTGGGTAACCAGATGACTAGGGAAGAAGAGCTAGCCTTAGCCTTGGAAAATAGTCGTAAGGTCCATGAGGAACAACAAACCTTGCTCATTGATGCACTCCGTCGTCATGGGGTTCAGATAGTGGTTGAGTCCAATGGCTCTCTGGTTATGGTAGAAGATGAGACTCTAGAAGCAGCCATCTCAGCTCCCCCAGCCTATAACTAATGCCCTCCTCCATCTACATATGATCCCATACCAAGGACTACCCCTTTTCAGTCCTTTCCAATATCCCAGGCCGTCGGGGGTCCAACACCCTCGCCTCCTCAGATAAGACCCAGCTTTGTTCCCTACCAACAGAGAGCAAACGCCACAGCTATCCCAGTTACGCAGCCTCTGCATTACCCCACAGGATTCACTCCCTCCTCTCAGCCTGAGCCAAATTTCCTTATCCCGAAATTCCAGTATCAGCCTGACCTTTCCAACTTCGTCAATGCCTGTGAATTTGCCTATCTCCCAGACACTGACAGCGAAGAGTCAGTAGGAAATGAGAATAGGAATGGATGGATTTTCAGTGATGATGACAGTTCAGTAGAAGGAATGAACCTGGAGCCAACGGAAGTGAAACCCGGAGGCAAGACGGAGTAGAAAACCACAGACCTGGAATGAGGGACTGTATCACTTCAAATTGTGTCTGTCGCCTTTGCAAGGGCTCAGAAAAGAAAATGGATGCAAGCTCAGATGAGGCAGAGTATGAATTTCACATCCTAGAATTCAACACTCCTTACAAAGACTTAGTCGGTGAATGGAGAGACTTGATCGAAGCTTTAGCTGAAAGAGGGAAGTGGGCTCCACCCGCCGATCTAGAACACGTAAGCGTCATTGAGGCTAAGCCCCCATAGGGAAGAGTAGGCTCCATTGCAGTACTAAGAGTCACCCCTGAGATCTTGTCTGAAGAAGAGTGTATGGAAGCTCTAGAAAGAGTCTTAAAGTTTGAAGCGACCCCGGTCCCCTTCCTATCTTATGACGAAAGTGATGTTTTCTTGGTAATTCCTAAGTCAGGGGAAGAGTCTAGAATACCCCTTATATGGCGCCAAGTATCCCGACCTGTTTTTGCCCTCATTGGTCGTCAGAGTCAAGATGAAAGTTCTCACATGAGTTACTGTAGTGATATTGAAGAAGACACAGTTGAAATGCCAGAAGGAACGGTGGAAGAATGGTTAGCCCAGAAGCCAAAAAGCCCAGAAAACCTTCCCAACAGTAAAGAACAGGAACCCGCCATGAGGTTTGACCCTGCAGAAATCCTTCTCGATGATGGAGTCTCCCACTTCAGAAAGTGCTTGGCCAATATCAAAGATACCGTCAGAAGGCTGACCCCTAGAGAAAGAAGGGATATGCTTGACAGTGATGAGGAATGTGACCCCGCTCTGTTGAAAATGTTGCTAGGTCCAGGTGAGGAAGCCATTAGCAAACCTCCAAACCCTAGGAATGATAATTCCTGTTGTATGCTGCCCCTAAGAAGCCTGAATGAAATGTCAAGGCTTTGAGTGAGGAAGATGAAGCTGAGACCAGCCGGTTGCTAAGACAATAAGCAAGTCAGAACCCAGAAAAGGCCAGAAAGCCAGTGACCTGGTGTTTTGGTAGAAAAAATAATAGTACAGAATCTTAACTTTGACAAGTGTGTGGATTTAAATACTAAGGAGGGGACTGTGGAATTCAACTAAATGGAACAAAGACATGAAAAGGAAGAATGACACAACGATTTGTTAACGAGGAAAACCTTAGAGGTGATAACCTCTTTGGAAAAAACCCCGGGAGTTAGGTCTCCAACCTTAAAAGTTCCACTATAATAATTGAGTTACAACTGCGGAAGATGATGGAGAGGATTACAAGAGAGATGTGCGTAGTGTGTGAGAATGAGCATGTGTTTTTCCGTCTCCATCTCCCCTTAAATATAAGTAAGTATGAAAGGGTAAAAGTTGTTCCTACAATCTCGGGATCCAATCTTATCTTCTCAACATCCGTGAGACCAAGTCATCTTTGCCGTTGAAGATGTGTTGAACGTTCTTGGAAAATTTCCCGTATTCTTCTCTCTTATTTACTGGAAAATAATAATAAAGATATTAAGAAAAATCAAATAAGTAAATATTAAACAATACTTGCAGCGGAATAACATCTTGACATGCAGGAGCAACTGAAGATGTCACCATGTTGAAAAATACCCGCAACAATTTGTCCCCAAAAACATTTGGCTTTCTTGGCAACTGGAGAGGCAAATGTTTTTCTCCCAATAAATGTTCAACTGCCAGCTTGCATGATGGGACGGGTACAATGAAACGTGGAGGTAATGGATGGTTGGGGAGCAATGCTTAGGAAAAAGTGGTTTTTTGGAAATGGAGTCCTTTTTTAATTTAAATAACCGCTTGGAAGGTCTCCTAATAAGCTTCTCAAACCTTCCATTTCACTCCTGCTTTCTACGGCGCTGTTCTTCTGCAAGGTAAAAATTTCTCTGTTTCTTACTTTCATCCATTGTTCTCCTTTTTGTCCGTCAACCATGGGTAGGACGAGGTGGAGTTCGTCCAAAACTAAGAGTGCCCCATCCCCACAAGGTCCCATAGAGATTAGTCTTAATTATTTTGTTTGTGAAAATCTCCTTGCGAAACTGGATGAGGAGACTTGTTTGTTTAGTGATACCCAAATCGAATCACTAAAACAACAATGCTACTTCCCTAAAGGTGCAATTTTTCACCCTTTTTCTGTAAGTCTTAGGTCCGACTTTGTTTCCGCCAAATGGATTTGCTTTCTTTGAGTATCCCTTTCTTCTAGGGTTTAGCTACCCCTTCCCATCGTTGGTTTCTGAAATCTTTCAAAAGACCCAACTTGCTTACCCTCAACTAATGCCCATGGCTTGGAGAATCTTTGCTTTTATTATCAAAGTGAACAGGGAGAATGGGTTAAACCTAGGGCTTCATAAGATAGCCTACTCGTACGATCTCCAACCTTTCGGTTCAAAAAGATATCTTTTTATGAAAAGGTCAGGTAGGAACTCCTTAATGAACACCACATCTTCTAGTGATAGGGGATGGAAAAATAGGTTTATCTTTGTTGATATTGCATCCATTGGAGAAGGGAATGAGATATCAAGCAAATGGAACAAGGGAGGTACTTGAATTCCTAACTTTGTAATTTTCTGTTCTTGAAACAAACTGAAATCGTAATTGTTCTTACCTCTTTTCAGATATTGACTGGGGAGAATTACTCCCACCGGCTGAAGACACCTTAGCCAAGATTGACGAATTTTTTAAGCTTCCTCTGGACAAGAGATCTCCTAGGGGATTACTGAAATCACCTTTGGTTGTTCCGGAAGATCAAAAAGCATCAACTTCCGTCATTATGTCTACAGGTAAGCATATTGTCTTTTTACTTTGGTTTATCAATCTAATGCATTACACTTTTTGACAATGTTCATATGTCAATGCAGTCTCCAAACCAGTTGTTTCAGGATCGGATTTCGATCTTGATGACATTGAAGCCAAGTTTGATGAGTCCGCTCTTAAGATAGATATGAAACCTCCGCCAGTTCCCAATAAGATCCCTATTTTAGATGAGAGCGCAGGTATTGGCTCCAGGGTGAGAAAGAGAAAGGCTATTCAAGAGGAGGTGATTGATGTTGGAGATACTTTTGAAGGAACGCCGGTTGGAGAGTTCAAGAAGAAATGTATGAGTTTTGCATCTGGGGTATGATGTTACTAACTGGGTTTTGACTGTTTCAAAAGTTTTTTATAACACCTTTTGATGTCAAGCTATTATTTTACAGGCTGTAGGGTATTTGGAAGATTTGGTAAAAGAAATGGAGATGCTGAAGAAGAAATCTAAAGCTAATATTGCTTTGGTTAAGAAGGAGAAGATAATGTTAGAGAACAAGGTGAAGGTGCATGAGAAGACCTTGGAGCAACAAGTTAAGATAAAAGAAATGGAGATGCTGAAGAAGAAATCTAAAGCTGATATTGCTTTGGTTAAGAAGGAGAAGATAATGTTAGAGAACAAGGTGAAGGTGCATGAGAAGACCTTGGAGCAACAAGTTAAGATGATGGAAGAGCAGGAGCAGATGGTAAAGGACCTATTGAACAATTTGGCAAAAAGTGAGGAGGATCACCTTAAGGAGATTGCAGAAGTGAAAGGTTCCTGCAAATTGGCTGCTGCTAAAACCGTTTCTCAGTGTAAGATCAAGATGATGAAGGAGTTCCAGGAAGGAAAGGCTCAGAATTGGGATATCAATAAGGAATATGCCTACTTCTCCAAGCTGACAGGTAATCCAGTAGATGAGGGTGAGGTGTCATCAAGCCCACTTGAAGCGATTGTAAAGGATGCAGCAGAGGTTGGAGAAGTTACTCCCAAAGCAACACCTGAGGCAGATGCCACCTGAAAAAGGTAAAATAATTTCGTTCTGGTTTTTTGCTGGTATTACTGGGGTGGAATCCCAAAGACAATTTTAATTTTGTTTGGTTATGTAATAGGTCCATAAGGACCGAAGACAATTTCTTTTATGTGTTGGGTTGGTCCAACACTTTTGCGTTTTAACTTTGGCAGTTTGGATGTTGTTTTAACTTTTTAGGGATGTTCTTATGGTAACTTTAGTTTTAGTTGTGGTTTAGTAATTTTCTAGCATGTCAAGGCTTGTTTTATTTTGGATGAAATTTTTCTTTGGATGGTCATTTGTATGCTCGTAAGGTGACATGATAGTATGTCAAAGCGGTAGATAGTTAAGATGACACGTACATGTCATAACCATAAGAATAAAACATGAGATCAATCATTTAACTGAGTGGGAATGGGTAAGCTATATGAGTTTACCCATATAGGCCCACCCCACACCTCAATTAAAGAGATAACTTGCGCTCCAGGCGAAGGTGCGATAACCTAACATCTTAAGAAAGAGGTAATTAACTCTTTAAACCTTAGAAGGGATTGTGTACCTTTACTTGAGAAGAGATGGCCAGTCTCTGACAGAGGAGAATTCATTGTCCTTCTGACTTTGCGTACTTTCGACATGTCCCCATTTCCGTATGTCAACACCTCACAAAACAAAGACATGTTAAAAATGGACGTCAACTATGTTGATGCCTCTCCACAAGTTGTGTTAGTGACATCTTGATTTGCAGAAAAGTAAGAAAACAGTAAATAGGGAATTGAATGGTTACAAATAAATAAAGGATTATCCATACCTGGGAGGAGATGAGTTTAAGGGGAGCATTGTTTAGATGTAATACCTTTTAAGGTGAATGGCGTTCCAACTTCGTGGTATCATTTGGCCATCCAAGGTTGACAGGCCATATGCTCCTTTCCCAGCCTGTGCATCTATTAGGTAGGGTCCTTCCACTTTGGGGCGAGCTTGCCTGCATTAAGCTCCTTTGTATTTTGGAATGCCTTTCGTAGGACTAAGTCTCCTACTTGGAACCTTCTAACCCTTACGTTTTTGTTGTAAGATCTGGCTACCCTTTGTTGATATGCTGCCATCCAAACTTTGGCCATGTTCCTTAGTTCGTCTACAGTATCCAAGTCATGTGTCAAGATGTCTTTATTATGTTCAGATGTCAACAAACTGTATCTGGCCGTAGGTACAAGTACTTCTGCTGGAATTACAGATTCTGTTCCAAATACAAGTGAATAGGGAGTTTGACCAGTAGCGTTCTTAGATGTCATCCTGTCAGCCCATAGAACCATTAGTAACTCTTCTGCCCATCGTCCTTTCTTCTGGTTCAGTCTCTTTTTTAAGTTGCTTATGATTATTTTGTTGCTAGATTCTGCCTGTCCATTGGCTTGAGGGTGAACAGGTGAAGATGTCACCATCTTGACTCCCCAAGATGTCAAGAAAGCTTGGGTTTTCTTACTAATGAATTGGGAGCCGTTATCACAAATTATCTTTGAGGGTATCCCAAATCGGCTGAATATATTTCTTTTGATGAAAGAGATAACTTCTCTGTCACGAACTTGTACGTACGCCTCAGCTTCTACCCATTTAGAGAAATAGTCTGTCATAGCTAGTAGAAATACTCTTCCACCAGGTGCCCTGGGTAATTTTCCTATGATGTCCATTCCCCAAACCATAAACGGCCATGGCAACAGGATAGGATGCAGTAGTTCAGCTGGCTAGTGCAGGATGTCCCCATGTCGTTGACAGGAGTCACATTTCTTTGCATAGTCTGCGGCGTCTTTTCTCATTGTGGGCCAAAAATAGCCCATCCTCAGAGCCTTGGTATGCAGACTTCTGCCCCCGGTATGATTTCCACACTGTCCTTCATGCAGTTCCTTAAGAACCTTATTGGCTCGGTCTGCTTCTAGACATCTTAAGTAGTGACCTGCAGCAGATTTTCTAAACAAAAGGTTATCAATAAGTAAATACTTAGATACTCTTACCCTGAAGGCTCTAGCATTTTTCTCCTCGGCTGGGATCATATCATCTAAGAGATACTTGATAATAGGAGTTGTCCAAGAAGTTGCTGCTGGAGGGGAAGGTACGTCGACATCTAGAACGAACAGCTCAAGATGATCAATTGCTGGGATGTCAACATGCACAATTGGGATACTTGTCTGTGAAATGCTTTTGAAGGCTGAACCTAAGTTTGCCAGGGCATCTGCTTGAGAATTTTCTTCTTGTGGAATCTGTTCCAAAGTAAATGATTTGAATTTGGCTGCCAGAATTTTTACAATTTACAAATATGTCGTCATCTTTGCATTTTTTGCTATGCAGGATCCGTTGTAATGGTTAACAATTAGCAAAGAATCCATAAACACCCGGATATGCTTGACATCTAAGTCCTGGGCCGCTGTTAAACCTGCAATTAATGCCTCATATTCTGCTTCATTATTAGTGGCCTTGAAACTGCAACTGATGGATTGTGGTATTATGTCCCCTTGTGGCAATTTTAGTACAACTCCAAGACCTGTACCACTCATGTTAGAAGCACCATATGTGTAGAGAGTCCAGATCTTCAGGATGACATCATCTTGAAGTTGTTGAAACTCCAATTCTACTTCTTGTTGCTTGGTTGGACTAAAGTCAGCCACAAAATCAGCTAGAGCTTGAGATTTTATTGCTGTTCTGGGCTCATATTTAATGTCGTATGTGCTTAATTGTACAGACCACTTCGCCATTCGACCTGACATCTCTGGTTTTCTCATAACACTCTTAATAGGATAGTTAGTGCGTACAATTATAGTATGTGTTTCAAAATAGTGCCTTAATTTAATAGATGCAGTTATCAAAGCTAAAATTAACTTCTGTAAATGAGAATACCTGGTCTCCGCATCTAAAAGTGTCTTGCTTATATAGTAGATGGGTTGCTGACTACCACCTCGTTCTGTCACCAAGACTGCACTTACAGCGCCTTCTAATACTGCTAGGTAGATGTAAAGATGTTCTTCCTCCTGAGGCTTGGCCAATAATGGAGGTCTCAACAGGTAAGTTTTGAGCTCCTGAAAGGCTTCTTCATGTTGGTTCTCCCACTGGAACTTCTTGTTCTTCCTTAGGATGTCATAGAAAGGTTTGCATCGATCCGAGGATTTTGAAATGAACCTGGTGAGTGCAGCAATCTTTCCCGTCAATCTTTGGACGTCCTTGACAGATTGAGGTGACGACAGGTTGATAATAGCACGTATCTATTTTGGGGCAGCTTTAATGCCTCTTTTAGTAACCATATAACCCAAAAACTTCCCTGCCTTCATTCCAAAGTTGCATTTAGCTGGATTAAGTTTCATATTGAAACAATATAAGATGTCGAAGGCTTGAGATAGGTTGCTTATGTGATCTTCGGCTTTCTTGGATTTTACTACCATGTCGTCAATATATACTTCCATTGTGTCCCCAATCTGATCTTTGAACATTTTGTTCACGAGCCTCTGATATGTTGCACCTGCATTTTTTAGTCCAAAAGGCATAGCAATATAACAATAAATACCTGTGGGCGTTATGAAGGCGGTGTCCTCCTGGTCAGATGGTTCCATCTGGATTTGTTGGAATCCTGAGGATGCGTCCATGAAGGTGAGGAGCTCATGTCCGGAGGTGGCATCAACTAACGAATCTATGTGAGGCAAAGGGAAAGGATCTTTTGGACAGGCTTTATTTAAGTCGGTGAAGTCAACACAGACTCGCCATTTCCCATTCTTCTTCTCAACCACAACCACGTTTGCTAACCATCTTGGATAATCTACCTCTCGGATCATATTGGCTTTGAGTAAGCGCTCTACTTCTTCCTTGATGATCTGGTTTCTTGTTTCTGCAAATTTTCTACGTTTCTGGTGCACTGGTTTAAAACTAGGATCGATGTTAAGTTTATGAGTGATGACATCTTTGCTGATGCCGGTCATGTCATCATGCCTCCAAGCAAAACTCTTTACTCTGCTTTTTAATAGGTCCACAAGCTTCTTTTCAATATCTGATGGGATATCACTTCCAATAAGTACCTTGATGTCCGGGTTGGAAGGGTCTAGCAATACTTCTTTCACATCGTTCTCCCTAGCTTCCAGGACTTCACGTACTTTCCTCTGTAATTGCTATGCTTGTTTTGGAGATGTCTACGCCTTAATTGAAGTCTTATAACATTCCTTGGCCACCTGCTGATCACTGTATATTTTGGCGACACCCCAAGGTGTTGAGAACTTCACACACTGATTGTAAGTGGAAGGTACAACCTTCATCCCATGAATCCACGGTCTTCCAAGAATGACATTGTAGGATGTTGCACAATCAATTATACAGAAGCGCTCCATGGTGTTGAGGCCCTTTGAGTAGATTGGAAGCTTTATTTCCCCACCGTTTCTTTGACTTCTCCACTGAAGCCTACCAATACTGAGGATTTCTTGATGATCTCCGATTCTGGGATGTTCATTTCCTTGAGGGTACTCAATATAATGAGATTGACAGAGCTACCCCCATCAACCAGGATGCGCCGAATTGTACAATTGGCAATCTGCAAGGAAATAACTAGGCCGTCGTGATGGGGTTCCATCAAGTTATCTCGATCACTCTCATCAAAGGTGATTGGATCCTGGCAGGGGGTCGACATCCTAGGTTGTCTTTCTGGCTTCTCCTCTTTTGACTCCTTAGCATGTCGCTTTGCGGCAGAATAGGATGTGCCACATATTTCTGAACCTCCACTAATGAAATTGATCACCTTTGTTGATATTGGGGGAGAAACTGGTCTTTCGGCTTCACGAGGAGCTTCCGCACTTTCAGCCTTCTTCTTTCTGGATCCCAGCAACTCCTTAAGATGTCCCTTCGAGAGCAAGTAACTGATCTCCTTTCTTAGTGCGATGCAATCTTCAGTAACATGCCCAAAGTTTTCATGGTAAGCGCACCATTTTGATTTGTCACGCCATCCCATGGTCTTATCCGTCTTCTTTGGCCATCTCGGCTTTGTCCCCCAGTTGCCCATTGCACGCAGTACACCTGAAATGTCAACAGAAAAACAATAATCAGAAATGTTAGGCACATTATCACTATCTTCATCCTCACCGTCTATTGAATTAATTTTGCTAGTATCAATTCTCGGATAAGGGTTGGAACGGTTGTTCCTGCGATGGGATGATTCAGTCTTCCTGTCAGGGTGGTCATATGTCGGCAACTTGGACGAGGACTTTGATCTTCGCAGCTCATCTTCCTCCAATCTTATGAATCTCAATGCCCTGCTCCTGACTTCTTCCAACCGCTTACAAGGAGTCATCACCAAATCTTGATAATACTGTGAATCTTTCTTCAGTCCCATTTTGAATGCTTCTGTGGCTGTTGACATGTCAAGATTGGGAATTTCAAGCACTTCCTTATTGAACCGGTGAACATATTCTTTCAGAGTTTCATTAGGCTGTTGGGTCACATTGTAGAGATCACTTGTCAGCTTCTCAAATTGTCGACTGCAGGAGAATTGGTTATAGAACATGTTGATAAGCTGTGCGTATGAACCAATTGATCCTAGAGGTTGCCTGATCAGCCATTTGAGAGCTGGTCCAGCCAAGGTCGATCCAAATCCCCTGCATAAGCAAGCTTCTCGGAATTGAAGTGGAATATGGATTATGTCCATCTTTTCTTGATATGCTCCTCTGGGTCTGTGGTACCGTCATACAACTTCATAGATGGAACATTGAAACGCTTTGGGATGTCGACATTTGCAATTGCTGGGACAAACCGGGATTGATTGTAGCAGTTCTGAGTCACTGGTTGGATTGGAGGAGTTATGCCTGGCACGTTCATTATCAGCTCCCTGAGATCCTGCATCTGTTTGGCTAGTGGGTTTCCTGCAAAAGGGTCAGCCATAGGAATACGATTGAAATTATTATTATTGAAAAGATTATTTAGCAAACTAGAGTTGTCCGTGGTGGTTGTGACAGTGGTGTTGTCAATGAATGAGATGAACTGGGTGAATCCTGCGGAAGGTGGTGTCATTAGGGTGTCCCCGGGCAAGGATGTCAGCTGAGGAGTTTGAGGTGGACTACTCATTGGGATAAATTCATTCTGAAGCGTAGATCCTTTGGTGTTTTCGAAGTTGAGGTTCCTTACACGCAATGGTGAGACGTTTTCAAGCCGCGAAGCGATGAGCTGTTGATCCCTCTGCATCTTGATCATGGAATTGGCCAACACCTTGGAATTGCTATCTTGTTGATCCAACCTCTGATTCAACTTGGTTAGGATAGTCCGTATGTCAGCATCAACATTGGAAGAAGTCGCTTCCTTTTAAGGAGTTTTTATAGGTTGAGTTTGCTGAGGTCCAGTCTGAGGAGGTGGCGGCAACAAGCTGGTTCTTCCTCCTGATGCTGGAGCGACGGAGGGACCCTTTCCGGGGGCGGACACATTGGGAGGTGCAGACATGATGAATTTGCTTAGGAAATGATCCAAATAACCGATAAACCACGAGGCCCCTCGGTGTGCGCCAAATTTTTTTTGGTAGAAAAAACAATAGTACAGAATCTTAACTTTGACAAGTGTGTGGATTTAAATACTAAGGAGGGGACTGTGGAATTCGACTAAATGGAACAAAGACATGAAAAGGAAGAATGACACCACGATTTGTTAACGAGGAAAACCTTAGAGGTGATAACCTCTTTGGAAAAAACTCCGGGAGTTAGGTCTCCAACCTTAAAAGTTCCACTATAATAATTGAGTTACAACTGCGGAAGATGATGGAGAGGATTACAAGAGAGATGTGCATAGTGTGTGAGAATGAGCATGTGTTTTTCCGTCTCCATCTTCCCTTAAATATAAGTAAGTATGAACGGGTAAAAGTTGTTCCTACAATCTCGGGATCCAATCTTATCTTCTCAACGTCCGTGAGACCAAGTCATCTTTGCTGTTGAAGATGTGTTGAACGTGCTTGGAAAATATCCCGTATTCTTCTCTCTTATTTACTGGAAAATAATAATAAAGATATTAAGAAAAATCAAATAAGTAAATATTAAACAATACTTACAGCGGAATAACATCTTGACATGCAGGAGCAACTGAAGATGTCACCATGTTGAAAAATACCCACAACACCTGGGATCAGGTTTGGGAAGCTGCCTATGCCCCGGATCAGGCCGTTAATCATATTAATCAACAGAGTTGGCCATATGCCAGCAAAAGCCCGCCTCTGACTTTGAAAAAGCTGAAGGAATCCTCCAGTAGGAATGATGACTCAGAAAAGTCTAATGTCTATGTTGACTCGATCCGGATAGATGAGTGTTGAGCAGCCTAAGGGTGACAAAAGAAATACCGTCTCTGAGCCGAAAACAGACAAAAGACCTTATAAGCCAGAAGCAGAAAAGCCAGACTCTGAGAAAGAGGATCCGGTGCTGACTCAGTTGAAGTGTACTCAGGCCAATATCTCCTTGTAGTCACTGTTAACCTCTTCATACCCTCACAAACTGAAGCTAGAAGAAAGTTTTGGCCAAGACCATGGTGCCCATAGATGTCACCCCAGATGAGGTCGTCCAGATGATTGGAAGTATCCACTATGGAAACATCATTACCTTCACTGACTTGGACCTGCCAAAATATGGGGCTAGTCATAACGAACCCCTTTACATCACAGTCCAGTTGGAAGAATGTCGATTGCCAAGGGTACTAGTTAACGGAGGGTCTGCAATGAACGTCCTGCCAGCAAAGATGATGGATTTGTTGGATTTGAAGCCTACAGATTTGAAGCCTTCTAGTCAGACTATTAAGGCCTATGACTCCACTGCACGATTAGTTCTGGGGATTGCTACTCTCAAGTTGTGGTTTGGCAAAAAGGCCAAGGATGTTGATTTCCAAGTGATTGACATTCCCATTTCATTTACCGCTCTACTGGGACGACCTTGGATTCACCAGATAAATGGGGTAGCCTCTACTTTACACCAATGTGTCAAATTCCAGTCAAGTGATGGGACTATCACCACTATGTATGGAGACAGTGTCACCGTGGAAGGTACTAGCACTGGAGGTATCCCGATACTGGAGATCAAACATGATGATGAAGGTTTTTCCTTGACCGGATTCTCTGTAGCTTCCTCCAAATCACAAGTGTGTTGCACTGACCTCACAATTACCTCTGACAAAATCCCCCCTGCCATGCGAATGATGAGAAAAATGGGTTATCTTCCGGGGCTTGGATTGGGTAAAAGACTTCAGGGTCGCAATGATATCATTGATGTGAAGGAACTAACCACCCGACATGGCTTGGGGTACAAACCGAATTCTCGGGAAGACAGAAAAGCTAAAGGCACAGTTCAGAAAAAACGAAGTGAAAGGGTCCATCTCCGTCCTTACAGCTTGTCTCTGGCCCATTACTTCACAAAGGTGGGACTCAATATGATGAAAATGATAGTCAGATCTCCTTGAGAAAGTCTCTTCTGGAAAACCTTGAGAAAGTTTGGGGAAAACCAGCAAATCCTATTCGAAGAATGTTCCTCGACTTGCCGGACATTCCTGGGGTTACCACTACTGTTCAGAACAAGTATGCCTTCAAAGAAAACCTAGACAGTTTCAAAGAGTCAGCGCTCTCATCATCCGGGGTAATGGATTTCTCCGCCTTTGAGTTAGCTCTTTCGAAGGTCAGCCTGATAGAAGCTACCGGTAGTGAAGACAGTGAGTTGGGTTTGCAAAAGTTGTTTGATAAAGAAGTGCAGATCCCGGATTTGATCGACTTCAGTTCAGATGACGAGGTAGTCGCCGTAATTGGAGACGGTGGTGAAGAGCCTTTTGATCCTCGCACTTTGGTGACTAAAACAAAGATGTCGTTGAAGAATTGGGAGACATTCTCAGGGCCGATAGCCAGCCGACAGCAAATGATCACGGAGCTTGGATTGGTACCCCGTCCTTCTCAACCCAGTTGTGTCAAACACCCTGTCATCCATACAGTTGAGTCAAGAATCTTTGAATTCCAGTCCTCCGAGTCATCCGAAGGCCTCACGCCTGAGGATTATGAATATGTAACCAATGTCATCGCTTTGAATGAAATGACATATCTTTCTGAGTATCCCCTTATTGCCAACTTAACAAATGATAAATTAACTCAAAACTTAACAACAGTTAATAATGAATCATTTGAACAAAATGCAAACACACTAAATGAACAATACATCCAAGAAATCTTTAAGCAGGTTACAGAAAAAGAGGAAAATTGGGCCCAAGCTGCCGAGGAGGTTTTGACAAAGTGTTAACTTGGGTACTGTCGAGGAACCTAAAGAGACACATATTGGAAACTTCTTCCAGGGGGTTGAACGGGACAGACTGGTCAATCTGCTCAGAGAATACATGGACGTTTTTGCATGGTCATACAGGGATATGCAGGGGCTAGACAGTTCGATAGTAGAGCACAGAATCCCTCTAGCACCAGATGCTAAGCCAGTAAAGTAGAAACTGAGGAAGATCAAACCAAAATGGTCTCTACATGTCAAAGAAAATATTGAGAAGCTACTGCCGGTAGGATTCATCAGAGTCATCGAATATCCGACATGGTTATCCAACATTGTGACTGTAACTAAGGCCAATGGGAAGGTGCGCTGCTGTGTAGATTTCCGAGATCTGAACAAAGCTAGTCCCAAAGACGATTATCCCTTGCCAAACATAGACATTCTGGTGGATGCCACTGCCAACTACGAAGTCAAATCCTTCGTTGATGGCTTTGCTGGCTACAACCAGCTCAAGATGGCCGATGAGGACCAAGAAAAGACAGCCTTCACCACACCGTAGGGAACGTACTGCTATACAGTGATGTCATTTGGGCTTAAGAATGCCGGGGCCACTTATCAGAGGGAAGCGACCGCACTCTTTCATGACATGATCCACAAGGAGATTGAGGTCTACGTCGACGACATGATAATCCACTCTAAAGGCGAAGACGGACATCACTTTGTTGACCTGCGAAAGTTCTTTGAGAGGCTGAGACAGCATTCCATGAGACTGAACCCTGCCAAATGCACCTTCGGAGTGACAAGGGGAAAAGTTCTTGGGTATATGGTCACGGAGCGAGGTATCGAAGTCGATCCCCGAAAGATCAAGGCCATTATGGACATGAGGCCACCTCGAACCCAGACAGAAGTCAAGAGGTTTATGGGCAAATTACAGTACATCAGCCGCTTCGTCAACCAGTTGACTACCATATGCGAGCCCATCTTCAAGCTCATGAAGAAGAATGTAGACAGAGAATGGACCGAGAAATGCCAGGATGCCTTTGACCAGATCAAGGCGTACTTAGTACATCCTCCGGTGCTATGACCCCCACATAGACAGAAACCTCTTCTGCTCTATCTCACTGTCACTGATACGGCAGTTGGGGCTATGCTTGCTCAGGAGAAGAAAGACTCTCGGATAGAGAATGCCATTTACTTTGTCAGCCGGAAGCTGCAGGGAAGTGAGCTCAATTACTTAGCGTGCAAAAAGACTTGTGCAGGACTGGTCTGGGTAGTTGGTAAGCTGAAGCATTACATGCAAGCCCACTCTGTGAACTTGTTCTCAAAAATGGACCCCATCAAGTACATCTTCGACAAGCCTTCCCTCTCGATGCGCCTAGCAAAGTGGTCCTTCTTCTTAGCTGAGTATGACATCAACTATGTGACGAGAAAGGCCATCAAGGGTCAAGCGTTGTCAGACCATCTGGCAAACTTCCCTAGCAATGAGGACCGCGGGCCTGAACCCCAATTCCCAGATGAAGAGATCTTTGTAGTTGAGCCCGAGAACCGATGGCAGATTTTCTTTGACGGAGCTGGTAACAAAAGAGGAAATGGCATAGGAATGTTGCTGGTTGATCTGAAAGATGAGCACACGCCCATAGCCCTCAAGTTGAACTTCTCTGCCACAAACAATGTCATCGAGTATGAAGCTTGCATGCTAGTTTGGAAGCTGCCTTAGAAAGAAATGTCAAAGAGCTCGAAGTTTATGGAGACTCAGCCCTGATCATCAACCAGGTCTTCAACAAGTGGAAGACTGTGGATCCCAACCTTCACAGGTATCACGCCTACATGGAGGGGTTGACTGAGCAATTCAGAGAAGTGACCTTCCATTACCTGCCAAGGGAAAAGAACAGATTCGTAGATGCCCCAGCTACTCTAGCCTCACTGGTAGATATCCCCGAGGGGAAGGCAATAAAACCCTTCAGAGTGGGTAGAAGAGAAGCCCCGACTTTCTGTTGTGAAGTAGACTTGGGGCCCGAGCCTGTCAAGGAACCTTGGTACGGTCAGATTTACCAGTTCCTCAAAGATGGAGAGTCCGCTTTCAGAGATGAAGAAGGTAGACCAAAAGAAGGCATCAAAGCCAAGAGCTTGCAAGCCCTGAAACGGTTGGCCTCCCAATATGTCATTTTAGGGGGCGCCCTGTACAAGAAACGGTATCAGGGACCACTCCTCCTGTGTGTCACCCAAGAAAGGGCCAGAGAGTTGATGAACAAAGTCCATAATGGTCCCTACGGTCCTCATATGAATGCCAGAGCATTGATGCAAGTGATCCTCAGAATGGGTTACTATTGGATTTCCATGGAAACCGACTGTGTCCAGCATGTCCGAGCGTACGACAAATGTCAACGGTTTGCCAACCTCAACCATCTCCCGCCTCATGACCTGTACTGCATGACGAATCCTTGGCCGTTTGCAACTTGGGGTATTGACGTGATAGGGAAGATAGCCCCGGCAGGAAGCAATGGGCATGAATTCGTGCTAGTGGCAGTCGACTACTTCACCAAGTGGGTAGAGGCCAAGTCTTACAAGGTCCTCACTTCCAGAAAAGTGGCCCAATTCATCAAAGAAAACATTATGTGTAGATATGGGGTGCCCAATGAGGTCATTTCAGATAACGGGTCGCACTTCGAAGAGGACTGCGATAGATTACTGTCAGAATTCAGAATCACTCGTCACAAGCCATCCCCATACAGACCTCAGACTAACGGAGCCGTGGAAGCTGCCAATAAGACGCTCGAGCGGATCATCCGGAAAATGGCCACCCGTGGTCGTGACTGGCCCAAAAAGCTGCATCTGGCACTCTGGGGCTACAGAACGTCTGTCAGAACAGCCACGGGAGAAACTCCCTTTGCCCTAACCTACGAGATGGAAGCAGTGTTGCCCGTGGAGTTGGAAATCCCGTCACTAAGGGTCCTCCTGGAGAACAGTGTCAACGAAGTAGAGTGGCTACGCAGCCGGCATGATGAATTGGCCCTGCTCGACAAAAGAAGGCTAAAATCCATAGAGCACACCCGAGCCTACCAGAGGCGAATGGCCAGGGCATTCGACAAGAAATTCAAAGCCAGGGACATCAAAGAGGGTGACCTGGTGTTGAAGGTGAAGCCCCCTACTAGAGACAACCCCCAGGGAAAGTGGAAACCCGTTTGGATCGGCCCGTATGTGGTGCAGAAGATACTATCGGGAGGAACAATGAAGCTTGCAGACCTGGACGGCAATCCATTTGTCCACCCGGTCAACGGTGATAAGCTTCGCAGGTATTATGTCTAAAAAAATAATAATAAATAAAAAAAGAAAGAAAAAAAGAAAAAAAAACTTTAGTGCAAAAAAGAGTAATGCCCAGCTAGGCTGAAAACCCCAAAAAAGGGTGGTCTAGGCAAAAGACAGGGTTGCACATAAAAAAAAAAAGAAAAAGAAAATTTTCCATGCAAAAGAGTAATGCCCAGCTAGGCTGAAAAACCCAAAAAAGGGCGGTCTAGGCAAAAGAATGGGTTGCACATAAAAAAAAGAGAAGAAATCTTAGTGCAAAAAGAGTAATGCCCAGCTAGGCTGAAAACCCAAAAAGGGCGATCTAGGCAAAAAACAGGGCTGCACATGAAAAAAAAAAAAAAAGAACAAAAGAACAAAAATCCCGATAGTTCACCAGAATGAACTACGAAGACCTGAGCCCCTTAGTCTTTCTTGTAAAAGGGGAACGTAGGCTGCCAGCAATGGTTCGGTCTAAACAATAAATAAGACAATAAAGTTTCCATGAAATATGTGTCTTATAAATTCTAAGATAATATCTCTTGTTCATTACAAGTTAAAAACTTCTTGATGAGTTCAATCACGGTCTACTCTTGACTCTGCTAACCTGCTACAAAGATCTAAAATACAATAAAATGCCTAATAAACTACTGCGTTTACAAATGGCAATAAGGGAATCCTAAGAAAAGACCTATCAGTTGTCATTCACTGAGTCTTCTTTGGTCTTCTTCCCTTTACCTCAACCTCGTCGAGTGTTCTTCCTCTGCTTCTCAATGATGTCGGTCTCCCTCATCCCAATCTCAGGTATCCTCACTGGAGCCTCCATCAAACCTGTGTCAATAAGTGCCCTCTCAATTCGGGAACGAGTCCGCACTTCCTCCCTCTGAGCCTCAGTCAAGGGAGCGACTTCAGAAAGCCTCTCATATCGAGCCTCCATGTCTCTGATAAGGTCACCCGACTGGTTATGGCGACTCGTTTTAGCTTCAGTCTCCCTCAAAGTCCTACTCGAGTCACAGTCAGCCCCCAATAAAGCTTGACGTCTCTCTCCCAAAATGACCTGAGTCGCTCCCATCTTCCTCTCATACCAGTCCAAGTAGGCCGTGGTCAAGATGGTACTCTTCCTGCTCTTGAGAATGGCCCTGGGTGGAAAAGCAGTATATGTCCAGGCCCTCGAGAAGAATAAGAAGCTGGCTGGATCCCTCATGTCCAAAGACACCACCTCCATGGTACGAATGTCTTCCCAATCACCCAAAGGCTCCTGTAAGGACCCGAATTGCCTGGATACCAAGCAGGGTATGTAGAAGGATGACCAAGAAAACCCCGGAACCCTCACCACTTAGGACTCCTGAAATGTCCTTCGGGTCTGCAGCCTCCAATGAGGTACCCACCAGTGAATATCCGAAGTGGATAACCTAGCCATCATCAGCTCCCAGCTACCCTGGTCCTGTTGCCTAGGTGCACCCCTCTGGGAAATCACCCAAGGGCACTGGGTAGGTGAAGCCCTTGGCAAAGCCCCAAGCCTCTACTGCAGCCACAGAGTCAGCACCGCCGGGCTCCCAGACCTCATGAAATGGTCTCCCCTAGCCATCCTGTCGATGCCATGCAGAGTCTCATCCAAAACCAATGGGACAATGTCTTTCCCAGCCCTGCAATCCCTGACCATGTCCAAGAGGCCACCATGACAAATCCCCACAGACTTGGCAGTGAACAAAGACGAGAACACACAGAGGATAAAGGCATCAATAGCCACCGGACCTGCCCGGGATATCAGAAAGGTCAATCCTATCAGGGGCTACCATCATCCC
Organism: Adenophora triphylla var. japonica; assembly: GCA_022495995.1. Lineage (NCBI taxonomy): Eukaryota > Viridiplantae > Streptophyta > Magnoliopsida > Asterales > Campanulaceae > Adenophora > Adenophora triphylla. Next base: position 150,671 of record JAFEMH010001479.1, on the reverse strand, counting down.
CTCAGCCTCTTCCAGAGAAATTTGCAGAAAAGATGCCAATTTTACGGCTACCGGCACGTCTTCGATCAGAGGAATTGATATGGACTCAATTTCTGGACCCCCAATCAATGCTCGGAAGTCTTTATAAGTTGGGACGAGCTCGTTGTAAGAAAAGCAATAAACATGTCTCCGGACATCCCAAAACCTCGCCGAGGCCCTCAAAAGGTCCCAATCGGGTGGGAGATCCCTCAAATGCCATAAAGACCTGATCTTGAAGGTGGTATCAAACAGCCTCTTGTTGGATTGAAAGTTATGCCTCATCCAAGATTGAAGATCGGACAGAAAATGGTCTCTTTTCCCCTTCTGCAATCTAACGGGTTTCTCCATTGCAAACGATCAAAGTTGATGTCTTTTGGTCAAAAATATGCTCTGGGATCAGTTGGGACAAGTCTAGGGTGAAAGTGAAATGAAATGGCCAAGCCTTGGTTTTATTTTGAAAAAAACCAGTTCAGACAGAACTTCCAGCCGTACGGCTTGTTTAGCCCCAAGTCCAGGTCAGACGACCTCATTTGCCATCTGCAGAAAAAAATCTGCAGCAGCTCTTGCTGCTGCCCAAGTGGAGTTCTCACCCCACTTTCTCACCAAAACCTATACAAAAACATATCCAAACACCAACCATACAGTTATATGTCATCACAAACCATTTTGGCCCATTTTCAGCCCCAATTCCAAGCAAAAAACTGCCCCGAGGCTCAAGTAATATGCAAATTCATAAAGCATAAATTAGAAAAGCAAATAAAAGAGTAATACATTGTTTTCGCCCCATCGGCGCCCAAATAAAACGAAAAAACAAATAAGTTTTGCATAATGAGCGATAGGTTGACATTCACATTCTCGTACTCTGCTAGCTGCTCCAGGATGCCAGTGTTGGGTCCCTGTCCCCGAGGCATGGCGCTAGAAGAATACTCTGAGGCTAATGAGGTGGATGCTGTGCTCCCAACGTGCCTTCTTTTGTGCACGGGCTCCTGCACATTAGCCCCAGCCCTGGAAGAGCATGCCAACTTCCTCAGAAGGGACTGGCACACGTCCTTCCAGCCCCTGTTCTGCCGTACCAATCCATCATATGAGCGAGCAGGAACCTGAGAGAAAAGAGAAGAAAACTCAAAAAATCTCAGGAAAATCTCAGAATTGCAGAAAGCAAATAAATCAAAAAAGGGAAGAGACCCTAAATGTACTCGCAGTGCTGTCAGGCGGCAGAGTATACCGGGTCAGTAGGCTCAGCTTCCCCGTACCCCTAAGTGACAGCCAGCTTCACTAGCTTCTGTGGCGTCCTCAACCGTTGCTCCACGAATGTGGCATACTAGGTAGCCAAGTCAAAATACTCCACGGCCGCCATGCCAGCCTGATACCTAGTAATATCATCCTCCGACTAGTCCTTGGGGTGCAGCATCCGCGCTGGAGGATCATGAGGTGTGATGGCGTCCAAGGAAGGGACAAGGCCATGTTGTCTAGAGAAACGGTCCCCCAAATAAATGACATCACATGTCAGGCCCGTAAGCCACCTCCTATGCCTAGTTGCCTCCATGGCATCCCCTACCAGAACCTTCGGGTACCTCCCCCAAGGGTAGAAGTTAACTCCCTCATGTCCATCCCTGTTGATGATCGGTCTCACCATCTTATAGTCAAAAGTGATCCGGGTCTTCCCGGTAAACTTGTCTCTAGCATCTCCCCTCTAACGGATCATGGCCGGGAAGATCTCCGGATCACTCTACTGGTTCCAAGGAAAGAACCCAATCACCTCACAGAACCAGACCTGCATGTTCAAAACACAAAAGGGGTCATTTTTTCTCATAAAAGTCTCAAGACACAGAAGAGTAAAAGAGAGAAAAGAAAGTGAGACTACCTCAAGCGCCAAACAGAAGCAGTCCATAGAAGCAGCCTTGTTTCGGCTGTACAAGTCCAAGGAGAAATAAAGCTCCGCCAATCCGGCTTCACCCCAAGAGATCGCCCCAACCTCATCCAGATTCTCCAAAGAATCAAGCAAACAAACCATAGCCAGCGTCCCAGAATTGGCAAAGATGGTGACTGACAGCATCAACCACAAGAAAGCTCTCGCGAGCTGGTGGGCGGTCACCTCATTGGCGGAAAACCCCTCCATACACTCCTGGACTGCCACCTCCACATTCCTTGTATCCTTCCCGAGCCCCTTAGGATGGAGATCAAACCCAACTAGAGCCCTAAACTCCTCTGTCGTGATGTGGTCCCTCCAAGTCACAGGCCTCCCAGTGAACTGCAAGCCAGTGATAGCAGTGAAATTGGCAGGCGTCACCGTGATCTCCCCCCAGCAAAGGTGAATGCTGTGGGTGGTGTCCCACCAGAAATCTGATAGGGCCTGAACTAGCCCCTTACTCTTGGAGGTCATGTGAATACCTCTGCCAATGGCATCAATGAACAGGTCAAGGTCGGTAGCCATCACCAGCTGCTTGGGGTTCACCCCATCTTTCTCAAAATTGGGCATCCTCTCCCATAGCTTCACTGCGACCTCAGAAGGTCCCCTCGACTTGTTCTCCTGTAGGAAAGCACAACAAAAATGTGTCAGTCCTTCATCTTATTTCCAAAGCATGCATATATTCAAAAGTGCACATATTTTCAAAGAAAAACATTCATAAAAGATTTCTAGCATCCTTTGCCTAGAAAACGTGTCTTTCATCACTTGAAACACGTCATGTCAAGTACATTGCTCTCAAAAACACAAAAATTCCAATTTTCAACATTCTTTGCACATAAGCATTAATTCTTTCAAAAAATGGCATGCATGAATCCTTTTCATCGTCCAAAATCTCGTTTTCTAATCCACGATCAAGAATTGACCTAATTCTAGCACATGCAAGGACTCCGTCACATTTTAGACATTATTTTTCTTACTTTATTTTCGAAAAAAAAGGGTCATTCTCATTATTCTTCAAATAAATCACACATGCATGTTCATTTGTGTCCTTAGCCTCATAGGTTAATCATCAAAATTCCAAAATCATCAACAAAAATCCTAGGAAAATTCGAAATATTCCTAAAAAAAAAATCGGGTGAAGCCCTAAGTCAATCAAAATTGACGGAATCAAGCAAATCAAGAATGCTTACCCCAACTGATTGAGGTTTCGTTGATTTGTGTTCTCCCCTACCGGGATAATGCTTCGATGGAGGCGTATTGAAGTCATACTTCCTCTCCATCCGAACGAGCTCCCTCCTCCTCCTTCAAGCGGCTTCGGATATGTTCCTCATGCTTGCCTAGGTATTGGGTTCCCTTCCGGATCCATCTTGAGCCAAGAAAGTAAGAGAATTGAAGAAATTCAAATTTTCTCTCTCTCCTCTCTTCTTCTTCCTCAGCAGAAACAAGCAGAATAATTTTGTTTGTCCGTTCAAATCCAGTTTTAAATAATCTGGTGAAATTAAACTTCTAGCCGGACGGCCTCTTTTGCCCTCATCTCATGCCGGGCAGCCTCTTTTGCTCTGAGCAGGAAATTACACTTATGCCCCTGGACTTTCCACTTAGGCATATAACTCCTATTATTTCTTAACTAGAGTAACGTTGTTTTCCCAAAAGATATCCGTTATCTCTAAGCAAATAGACTTTCCTCCCGAGTCGCCTCTGTTACTTCCGTTATAACGGAATAACGCTAGGTGACAACCTCAATTGTCAAAACTCAAACTTTAGCTACCTCTATCATAGATAGTGAAGTACGCTCAAGTTCTTCAAACTTTAGCTACCTCTATCACAGATTGAGAAGTACGCTCAAGTTCTCCAAACTTTAGCTACCTCTATCATAGATAGTGAAGTACGCTTAAGTTCTCCAAACTTAAGCTACCTCTATCACAGATTGAGAAGTACGCTCAAGTTCTTCAAACTTTAGCTACCTCTATCTCACAGATGGTGAAGTACGCTCAAGTTCTCCAAACTTAAGCTACCTCTATCACAGATTGAGAAGTACGCTCAAGTTCTCCAAACCTTAGCTACCTCTATCCCAGATTGAGAAGTACGCTCAAGTTCTCCAAACTTTAGCTACCTCTATCTCACAGATGGTGAAGTACGCTCAAGTTCTCCAAACTTTAGCTACCTCTATCTCCTCGATAGTGACGTAAGCTTTAGTTCAATCAGGTGACAACCTCCATTAATTGTCAATCAGGTGACAACCTCCATTAATTGTCGATCAGGTGACAACCTCCATTAATTGTCAATCAGGTGACTCCTTCATTAATCGTCAAAACCTCAAGGATCCTAGACACCGTTCCTAACTATCTAGTGAGAATTGAACTACGACCAAGGCTTGATTCCTCCGGGATACGTAGGTAGCCTTTCATAAAAGGTCCAGCCATCCGACCATATTGGTCACCCTTTTCATGCCTCACTCCGTAGTGGTGCATGTGCCTTTCATAATGGTCCAGCCATCCGACCACATTGGTCACCCTTTTCATGCCTCACTCCTCAGTGGTGCATGAGCCTTTCATAAAGATCCAGCCATCAGACCACATTGGTCACCCCTTGTCATTCATCACTCCTCAGTGGTGAAGTACCCTCATAGAGGCCCGAATATCCGACCACATTAGTCACTTCCTTCATCTAGCATATCCCCAGTAGGATCAGTCACTTGACCTCCCAGGTCACTTTCTTTTCTATTTCCCCAGCAAGAGACTAGTTTCTCTTCACCATTCCCCAGTGGATCTTTTCCTGAACTATGGCCTTGCTTGATTCCTCCGGGATACATAGGTAGCCTACTCTAGGTTTAGCCAATTCGTCGCATATGACACCCCTTTCCCCAGTGGATTCCGAACTACGATTATGGCTTGATTTCCACCCGGGATACGTAGGTAGCCTTCCAAAGGTTCAGCCACTCGACCACCTTGGTCACCCAATCTGTCTCGGCATTCGCCAGATCGGATCATTTTCTATCGACAACCCCACTCGTCCTGCAAGTGACGTTGCCGAGGGGCTTCTGTAAGTACCCAAATCTGGCTCATGCCTTCCGCTTAAGATTTCCGGCAATTCCCCAGACTTTACTAAAGTTCAGGGGCAATTTGGGAACTTTTCCAAACCTTCCGAGGGGCAAAGGACTTGTTAGGAATTAAAATTCCACGTAGTCCTTCGCTGGAAAAGCCCTTCTAGAAGGCCACCTTGCATGGTTCTAGAAATGAGCTAAGTCATCTCAGGATAAGACTGCACGGCCTCATTAGCCCTGGGGTTACAGCCGCACGGCTTCATTAGCCACTGCCAGACTGCCTATAAATAGAGACCTCCTCTATTCATTTTAGAGAGGATTTTTCAGTAATGTTACTCTGCCAAAATACCACCATGAAATTCCAGAGAGCTGAGAGTGTCAAAAACCACCTCCCTCCTCTTCAAAACCTTCCAAAGTTGGTCCTTCCCTAGGCAAACTGCAAGGAGATAGAGGAACACCACCATTGGTAACCTATCATCCCCTTTTTCTTGAAACTATACTTGTATTTATGTGATATATTGCTCCTTGCTTTACATATTACTATATACTTGTTTGGTACTTGATATATTGTCATTAAAGATCCCATCTTTAGGCATGTAAATCATATTACCCCCCCTTCCCCTATCACATAGGATCCATGGAAGATCCAACCCAAGGATGAACAATGAGACCTCAAAAAGGCTTGTTCTAGGGTGGATCTCTCACATGGTGAGGCAAAAAGTAGCATCCTTTGCACTTAAAATGACATCTTTATATATAAAGTAGCATCCTTTGCATCAAAGTAGCATCATTTGCATCAAAGTAGCATCCTTTGCATCAAAGTAGCATCCTTTGCATCAAAATATCATCTTTGCATCAAAGTAGCATCCTTTGCATTAAAGTAGCATCCTTTGCATCAAAATAGCATCCTTTGCATTAAAAATGTCATCTTTGCACATAAAGTAGCATCCTTTGCATTAAAATGTCATCTTTATGCATAAAGTAGCATCCTTTGCACCTAAAATGTCATCTTTAGTTTAAACATGCATTCCCCATGTCCCTCATGGTTGGATCTCTCTCCTAGGATTGCCTAGTGACCTTCATACGACACAAAAAGGCATAGGATGAGTATAAAGATCCAATCTTTATACCCCTTCCCTAGTCCCCCTTGGTACTTGGAGCATCTCTTGGAGCGAGATGGTGTAAAGGTCCTATCTTTACATCATTTCCTCTACTTAAAGATGCCATAGACGGATTATCCTTTAGAAAAGGATGAACCCTAGCCACATATCTCCGATCATCACTTGAGGCGAGCATAAATATCCCGAAAGAGTCCAAATCGTCTCAAGATGTAGGATTGATAGGCAAAGGTCATTCCTTTCTAAAGAGTCTCATCATTGGACTATAAAAACGGTGTCCCTATCTTGATCACATGCGACCCAAGGTCTCATCATGATGATCATAAGTCCAAGATGAGAGTGGGACCAAAGTCCCTAATACATAAAAATCCAAGGAATCCCGAGCGATAACCAATTCATGGTTTATACGTCCGAAAGACCACTTGGTACATTCCCTTCTTTTCAAAACACACATCCCACACACGAAAACACTGAGGCAAGTATGGAAAGCGGATCTTGGAAGACTTGCTTCGGCAAGGCTCTTTGGGTGAATGACGATCCGTTCTTCCCAAAGGGTAACTTAACCTCTGGACCCAAATACTTTTTTTCAAAGTTTTGAGGAAATCAAAATGGCGTGGCGACTCCATTTTTCAATTTAAACCGGACGTTTCCAAACTGATGTGAGGCGGTGATCCCCCTTACACTAGAAAGTGGTTCCAAATAAAAATAAACAAAAAGGAGAACCGCTATCTTGGGCACCACATTCACAATAAGGCATGAATTCAGGTAGTTTATGCAATGCAAATGCAAATTGAGATGAGACAAACGAATGAGAAGACCCGGGATCTATAAGGATGCGGGCCTTGACTCCTGAGACAGGAACAATACTCTAATGACAGCATTAGGATCAACCACTCCTCTTTCTAAGGCAAACACTCGCCCCTGTACTCTATCTTTAGGTTTCCCTTCATTGTCTCTTTTAACTCCTCCTCTTGGTCCACCTTGCCCACTACCTGATGCTTGCCCTCGTAGCTTAGGACAATTCTTTCGGAAATGACCGTCTGCTCCACATTCTAAACATTTTCCCAACTTGCTCCAGCATCTATCTTTCGAGTGACCCATCCTCTTGCAAAATCCACAAGTAACCCCAAACAGTCTTGAAGGAGTATGAGCCGCTGGAGTCGCCACACTTCCACCTCTTGAAACACCCTGGTTTGAGAACCTTGGCTGTCCTCTAATTTGTCCCGAATCTTGACCTTGAAATTTTTGCTTACTGCCACTTGCACTTTCAGACTTGCCTCTATGCTCCTCAATATCATTCTCTATTATGTAGGCTCTATTTATCGCTTCTTGAAAATCCGTGAACTCGTGAGTCAATAACTGTTTTTGAAACTCCAGCCTTAACCCTTTCACAAACCGGTATACCCGCCTTTCTTCTTCCGGCACCAAATGGGGACAATAACGAGCTAGCTCCGTAAACTTGGCCGAGTATTGCGCTACAGTCATTGTTCCTTGCTCCATTCTTAGAAATTCCACCTCCTTCTTGTATCTTGTAACCATAGGAATGAAGTGATCCCAGAACTTGCGTGTGAAGTTTAACCACGTCTGCGTTGTATGGTCTCGGTCCCAACTGTCCTTCACTATGTGCCACCAATGCTCGGTCGGTCCCTCCAACTTAAAGACAGCGCAACTTACCTTTTCGTCATACGGGCTCTCAATTGCTGCGAAGATCTTGTTCATTGCTTCAAGCCACCTCTCCACCTTTAACGGATCTAGATCCCCATTGAAACTCGGGGGTGCCATCTTCACAAATTTTTCTAGTCCGTGCCCTTGCCTACCTTTCGGTTGCTATTGAGCTCTACCTTGATTTTCCATATTTTGTAAAAACACCCGAAACATGTCCATCATTTCAGCATTAGGATTGCCATTTCCCCCTTCATTGCTAACATTAACCTGTGCCCGATGCTGATCATCCTCATTCCCAGCCATTAGAACAAACACCTGCATCAAACACTCGGCGTCAGTTATCACACACTCCCCCTTAAACTAGAGATCTACCCTTGACCTCTAGACGAGGCTCTGATACCAACTGTGGACACCCCAACCCGGAACCTAACACGTGTCCCGAGCCTGAGAGTCCAAACTAAGAAAGACCACCTGCATCTTTTGAAAACTTTGGACTTAACTAAAAAGAACACAACTTTAACATTCACACTCTAACAATAACTTAACTCATCTCCACTTGGAGGAAAACAAAACATGAACTAACTTTAAAAACCAACTTTAGTTACAACATTTACAAAAGTTCACAAAGTTTAAGTTTGAAACAAAGTTGTATATATAAACAAACTCCACCAAGGAGCTAAACCAAAATACAACTACAACTCCCAACTATGACATATACATACCCAACAACCCAAAATACTCGTACAAACTCCTCCCCGTCCTCACTGGCCGGGTCCTCCTCTCTCAGGCTGATCTAAAACATTAAAGGGAGAAGGGTGAGAATAAATCTCAATAAGTTATCATGAATGCAACAATATGCCAAGTAAGATGCAACACATACAAGGTGCATATAACACATTGGAAAAGCCGTAAACACCTTACATTGCATTAGTTTACCTTTTCCCGTCTGAAAATAAGTCGTACAACATTGGGAGATAAAACTCCACTCATTTGTGAACTGCTTGAGCATATTCACATCTTATAAGACCCGTTTTTCAGGGAACCATATAAGATACTAGCAACTCTGTAAGGCTTTTGGCTCAATACAAATGCTATAACCCCAATCTGTGGCCACAGAAGGGGACAGTCACAGGTATAACGTAATTTGATCACAATAGGTCACACTTTCATAATTGATCGTATTCCATTATACCCCTAAACATCATCTGATTAACACAAATTCAAGCACATAATAGTTTCTTGAAATGAAATCCACCAAAGGGATAAGAAATAGAGCAACATGGTAAATCATACTCATGTTTAAATCAATAACATATTGCAACATACATTTCATACACTATTTATATCACAACCCATGGATATGAACTCAAGTAAGGTAACAAGGCATCATAAACCAGCCCTACATGATCAATGTGCAACAGTATATAACCTCTATAAAGGTCCAAGTTCAAATTACCAAGTTGGATTCACTTTGGTTAAGTTACAAATAAAGGCTGCCAAGCATTTTCCGAACAATATTTAAAGCTCTTCCAAAATTCCATTTTAACCAAGTAAGACATCATTGTGTAGCTAAAGTGTTCTAATTTAATTATAGTTAACGAGGTTTCACTTTGGTTCTAGGTTGAATAGGTTTCTAGGCCTTGGAAAATGATTCAGAGGCTGCAGGGCAGGGCACGACTCATGCCCCTTGTACACCCCACCAGAAACACTCGTCCCCACTAAGGCACGACTTAGTAAAATACCAAGGGATGACTCGTGCACAAATCGTGCCATAGAGCACGAGTCATGCCCTCTTTCTAGAAACCAGAACAGAGACGGAACAACATCAGCAACCAAACCAAATTGACATATACCCAAAATTACTATGTTTTGAGGTACCAAATCAGACTCTAAACAATATTTAAACTTATACCAACCATTACAATCCATCCCAATTCATTACCACTTCAACCAAAACCATTTTATTACAAGAAACTTGGTTCATAACACCATGCAAGTATACCATTCAACCCTTCATACTTACACCAACCCAATTACTCTTATACACTTCCATTAACCACAAAACCAAGACTTAGGTCATCATACTAACTTTTCAACTTCATTATATTACTCCAAAATACCAAACAACTTTTATAAAACATCATAATCAATTTTAAACATTCCATGCACAATTATTCAAAAGAAATCATAATAACTTACCTAAATAGTGTGAAATGTAATAATTATTTGATCGGCTCTACGTGATCCCCTCGTCACCACGAACAAGAATCCGCAAACGGATTTGAAAACGAAGAAGTATTGAAGGTGGTAGAATTTTTGGAAGGATAGTTAGGGTTTGGTACTTTCCTTGGCTACTTACAGAGAAAAAGAAGAAGAAAATGAAGTCAATTACCTATTTCCATGGAATTAACAAAAAGGACTTCCACTTATGTCACCTAAGCCCCTTCCCTTCCTATTTTACCAACTTAACAACCTTGACTATCAACTTTAACAACAAAGCACCTCACACTTTATAAACTTAATACTTTAAAATTACAAATATTATAATTTCACTACACTCTTTATATTTTATTCCATTTAGACCTTTTAGCATTAAAATTAATTCCTTTTCACCCTAAATTCACATAAGTTATTTAAAACATATTTGAACAGATAAAACTTAGCTTATATCATAAATGGCATAAAATGAAATACTACCAACCCAACCCCACGTGCTCAATGAGTGCTAAAATAGTGCCTAATATTGGGGTCGTGACACTCACTCCCCCTTAAAGAAAATTTGCCCCGAATTTTAGGTAAACTTACTTGCACTCTCAAACAACTAAGGGTACTTTTATCTCATCTCCGACTCTAGCTCCCACGTAGCCTCTTCAATGGTATGATTCCTCCATAGAACTTTCACTACCGGGATGCTTTTAGTTCTCAACTCTTTCACTTGGAACTCCAAGATTCTCAAAGTTTCCTCAACATAGGACATATCCGCTTGAATTTCTTCGGGAGGTGAACTCAACACATGGGAGGGATCATGACAATACTTCCTCAACATCGACACATGGAACACATCATGAAGCAAGGAGAAAGATGGAGGCAACGCTAAACGGTAAGCTAGTTCCCCAATCTTCTCTATAATCTCAAATGGCCCAACGAACCTTGGAGCTAGCTTCCCTTTATTCCCAAAACTTTTTATCCCAGTCCTCGGAGAAATCTTCAAGAAAACTAAGTCACCAACTTGGAAAGATAAGTCCCGTCTTCTGTTGTCGACGTAGCTCTTCTGCCTACTCTGAGCCGTCTTCAACCGATCTCAGATTACCTTGATCTTTTCTGTCGAATCTCTAACCAAATCCGGACCCCAAAGTTTAACTTCACCAACCTCATCCCAACACATAGGCGATCTGTACCTTCTACCATACAATGCTTCATAAGGAGCCATCTCAATGCTAGATTAATAACTATTGTTATAGGCGAACTCAACCAACGGTAGATGATCCTCCCAAGACAACTGAAAATCCATTACACAAGCCCGAAGCATATCCTCAAGTATCTGAATAGTTCGTTCCGTCTGCCCATCTGTTTGAGGATGAAACTCCATGCTAAAACATAATTTAGATCCCAAAGCTTCATGTAATGCCCTCCAAAATCTAGAAGTGAATCTCGGATCTGTATCTGAAATGATGCTAACTGGAACAACATGAAGTATAACAATCTCTTTCATATACAATTGAGCTAACCTCTCCATCGAAAATTTAGTTGACACGGGAAGAAAATGAGCTGATTTCATCAATCTATCCAGGATAACCCAAATAGCATCCATCTTCTTCGCGGTAAGAGGCAAACCCGTTACAAAATCCATTGAAATCCCTTCCCATTTCCACTCCGGAATGTCTAATGGTTGAAGTAGCCCCGCCGGTCTCTGATGCTCAGCTTTGACTTGTTGACAAGTTAAACATTTAGACACGAAATCCTCTATCTCTCTCTTCATCCCATTCCACCAATATCCTCATTTCAAGTCTTAATACATTTTCGTACTACCCGGATGAATGGAAAATTTAGACTTATAACCATCCTCTAGAACACTCCTTTTGATCTCCGGTGATGAAGGAACACAAATCCGGCCTTGGAAAGTTAAAATGCCATCCCTATTCAACGCAAAATCCCCGGCTTTACCATCTTGAACTTGTCCCAAAATTTTCTTCAACTCCGGGTCAATTTGTTGAGCTTCCATCAAATCTCCATACAAAGTTGGAACAGCTCAGACATTCGCAGAAATCAACTCAGGTCTTGACTCTCAGGAACTCAAAGTTGATAAGTAAGCTTTTCGACTCATCGCATTCGCAACTACATTTGCTTTTCCCGAATGATATGAAATCACACAATCAAAATCCTTCAAGAATTCTAACCATCTTCGTTGTCGATTATTCAACTCTTTTTGTGTAAACAAATACTTCAAGCTCTAATGGTCCGTGAAGATCTCAATTCTCCCCCCATAAAGATAGTGTTTCCATTTGTGCAATGCAAAAATAATCGCAGCCAATTCCATGTCATGGGTAGGGTAATTCTGTTCAGCCGGTGACAACTTTTCGAGAGGCATAAGCAATCACTTCCCACCTTGCATTAGAACACACCCCAAACCCTCCTTCGAGGCGTCACTGAAAATGACAAAATTCTCGCAACCATCCGGAAGGGTAAGAACAGGAGCTGATGTCAACCTTTTCTTCAACTCATTAAAACATGCTTCACATTTAGAATCCCATACAAATGATACATCTTTCCGAGTCAATCTAGTTAACGGAGTTGCAATGCAAGAAAAACCCTCGATGAACCTTCTGTAGTACCCCTCTAACCCAAGAAAGCTACGAACCTCTGTCACATTTGAAGGTTGCTTCCAATTGACAACGGCTTCAATCTTGGAAGGATCAACGGATATCCCCGAGCTAGAAACCACGTGCCCCAAGAAATATATCTGCTCGAGCCAAAACTCGCACTTGCTGAACTTGGCGAACAATTGCTTTTCACGAAGAAGAGAGAGAACAATCCTCAAATGAGTCTCATGCTCCTCCCAGGACTTTGAATAGACAAGGATATCATCAATGAAAACCACTACAAATCTGTCAAGGTACGGCTTGAAGATGCGGTTCATCATATCCATGAATACGGCTGGAGCGTTAGTCAAACCAAAAGGCATAACCACGAACTCATAGTGACCATATCTTGTCCTGAAAGCTGTCTTGGAAATGTCATCTGGTCTAATCTTCAACTGATGGTATCCGCTTCTCAAATCAAGCTTTGAGTAGATAACGGAACCTTGGAGTTGATCAAACAGGTCATCAATGTGCGGGAGAGGATATGAGGATATTTGTTCTTGATAGTTGCTTGGTTCAACAGACGGTAATCTATACACAATCTCAAGGTGCCATCTTTCTTTCGGACAAACAAAACAGGCACTCCCCACGGAGACACACTTGGATGGATAAATCATTGGTCTAACAACTCTTGCAATTGAGTCTTTAACTCCTTCAACTCAGTCAGAGCCATTCTATAGGGCGCTTTAGAGATAGGTGAAGTACCGGGCACTAGATCAATACAAAACTCGACCTCCCTATCATGAGGCATAGAGTACTCGGTGGAAAACACATCACCAAATTCATTTACAATGGTGACGTGAGATAATTCAGGGGACTTGTTACATGAATCTACCACATAAGCCAAATACCCCGCATACCCCTTAGATAGCATTTTTCTAGCCTTTAAAGCAGAAATAACATGTATGCCAAACATAGACTTATCCGCATCAAAGACAAAAGTAGGCATATCAGGCATAGCAAATGAAACTCGCTTCCTACGACAATCAACCAAAGCATGGTAATGACTCAACCAGTCCATACCAAGAATGACATCAAAGTCCCGGATTTGTAACTCTACTAAATCCATCGGCAATACATGCCCACAAATAGACACATCACATCCATTATATACCAAAGAAGAAGTGAGGCACTCTCCCATAGGAGTCAAAACCTCAAGCATATAAGGCATGAATTCAGGTAGTTTATGCAATGCAAATGCAAATTGAGACGAGACAAACGAATGGGAAGACCCGGGATCTATAAGGATGCGGGCCTTGACTCCTGAGACAGGAACAATACCTCTAATGATATCATTAGGATCAACCACTCCTCTTCCTAAGGCAAACACTCGCCCCTGAACTCTATCTTTAGGTTTCCCTTCATTGTCTCTTTTAACTCCTCCTCTTGGTCCACCTTGCCCACTACCTGATGCTTGCCCTCTTCCGGAAATGACCATCTCCTCCACATTCTAAACATTTTCCCAACTTGCTCCAGCATCTATCTTCCTAGTGACCCATCATCTTGCAAAAACCACAAGTAACCCCAAACTATCTTGAAGGAGTACGAGCCGTTGGAGTCGCCACACTTCCACCTCTTGCTACACTCGGGTTTGAGAACCTTGACTGTCCTCTACTTTTTCCCGAACCTTGACCTTGAAATTTCTGCTTACTGCCACTTGCACCTTCAGACTTGCCTATATGCTCCTCAATATCATTCTCTATTCTGTAGGCTCTATTTACCGCTGCTTGAAAAACCGTGAAGTCATGAGTCAATAACTGTTTCCGGAACTCCAGCCTTAACCCTTTCACAAACCGGTATACCCGCCTTTCTTCTTCCGACACCAAATGGGGACAATAATGAGCTAGCTCCGTAAACTTGGCTGAGTACCGCGCTACACTCATTGTTCCTTGCTACAGTCTTAGAAATTCCACCACCTTCTTGTCTCTTGTAACCATAGGAATGATGTGATCCCGGAACATACATGTGAAGTTTTCCCACGTCTGCGGTGTATGGTCTCGGTCCCAACTGTCCTTCACTATGTGCCACCAATGCTCAGCCGGTCCCTCCAACTTAAAGACAGCGCACCTTACCTTTTCATCATACGGGCTCTCCATTGCTGTGAAGATCTTGTTCATTGCTTCAAGACACCTCTCCGCCTTTAACGGATCCGGATCCCTATTGAAACTCGGGGGTGCCATCTTCACAAATTTTTCTAGTCCGTGCCCTTGCCTACCTTCCGGTTGCTGTTGAGCTCTACCTTGATTTGCCATATTTTGTAAAAACACCCGAAACATGTCCATCATTTCAGAATTAGCATTGCCATTTCCCCCTTCATTGCCAACATTACCCTGTGTACGATGCTGATCATCCTCATTCCCAGCCATTAGAACAAACACCTGCATCAAACACTCGGCGTCAGTTATCACACACTCCCCCTTAAACTAGACATCTACCCTTGACCTCTAGACGAGGCTCTGATACCAACTGTGGATACCCCAACCCGGAACCTAACACATGTCCCGAGCCTGAGAGTACAAATTAAGAAAGACCACCTGCATCTTTTTAAAGCTTTGGACTTAACTAAAAAGAACACAACTTTAACATTCACACTCTAACAATAACTTAACTCATCTCCACTTGGAGGAAAACAAAACATGAACTACCTTTAAAAACCAACTTTAGTTACAACATTTACAAAAGTTCACAAAGTTTAAGTTTGAAACAAAGTTGTATATATACACAAACTCCACTAAGGAGCTAAACCAAAATACAACTACAAATCCCAACCATGACATATGCATACCCAACAACCCAAAATACTCGTACAAACTCCTCCCCATCCTCACTGGCCGGGTCCTCCTCTCTCAGGCTGATCTAAAACATTAAAGGGAGAAGGGTGAGAATAAATCTCAATAAGTTATAATGAATGCAACAATATGCCAAGTAAGATGCAACACATACAAGGTGCATATAACACATTGGAAAAGTCGTAAACACCTTACATTACCTTAGTTTACCTTTTCCCGTCTGAAAATAAGTCGTACAACATTGGGAGATAAAACTCCACTCATTTTGAACTGCTTGAGCATATTCACATCTTATAAGACCCGTTTCAGGGAACCATATAAGATACTAGCAACTCTGTAAGGCTTTTGTCTCAATACAGATGCTATAACCCCAATCTGTGGCCACAGAAGGGGACAGTCACAGGTATAACGTAATCCAATCACATTAGGTCACACTTTCCATAATTGATCGTATTCCGTTATACCCCTAAATATCAGCTGATTAACACAAATTCAAGCACATAATAGTTACTTGAAATGAAATCTACCAAAGGGATAAGAAATAGAGCAACATGGTAAATCATACTCATGTTTAAATCAATAACATAGTGCAACATACATTTCATACACTATTTATATCACAACCCATGGATATGAACTCAAGTAAGGCAACAAGGCATCATAAACCAGCCCTACATGATTAATGTACAACAAAATATAACCTCTATAAAGGTCCAAGTTCAAATTACCAAGTTGGATTCACTTTGGTTAAGTTACAAATCAAGGTTGCCAAGCATTTTCGAAACAATATTTAAAGCCCTTCCAAAATTCCATTTTAACCAAGTAAGACATCATTGTGTAGCTAAAGTGTTCTACTTTAATTATAGTTAAAGAGGGTTCACTTTGGTTCTAGGTTGAATAGGTTTCTAGGCCTTGGAAAATGATTCAGAGGCTGCAGGGCATGGCACGACTCGTGCCCCAGGGCACGAGTCGTGCCCCTTGTACACCCCACCAGAAACACTCATCCCCACTTAGGCACGACTTAGGCAAATACCGAGCGACGACTCGTGCATGACTCGTGCCCTCTGTCCAGAAACCAGAACAGAGCTGGAACAACATCAGCAACCAAACCAAATGGACATATACCCAAAATTACTCTGTTTTAAGGTACCAAATCAGACTCTAAAAAATACCAAAACTTATACCAACCATTACAATCCATCCCAATTCATTACCACTTCAACCAAAACCATTTTATTACAAGAAACTTGGTTCATAAAACCATGCAAGTATACCATTCCACCCTTCATACTTACACCAACCCAATTACTCCCATACACTTCCATTAACCACAAAACCAAGACTTAGGTCATCATACTAACTTTCCAACTTCATTATATTACTCCAAAATACCAAACAACTTTTATAAAACATCATAATCAAGTTTAAACATTCCATGCACAATTAATTGGAAAGAAATCATAATAACTTACCTAAATAGTGCGAAATGGAATAATTATTTGACCGGCTCTACGCGATCCCCCGTCACTACGAACAAGAATCCGCAAATGGATTTGAAAACGAAGAAGTATTGAAGGTGGTAGAATTTTTGGAAGGATAGTTAGGGTTTGGTACTTTCCTTGGCTACTAACAGAGAAGAAGAAGAAAATGAATTCAATTACCTATTTTCATGGAATTAACAAAAAGGACTTCCACTTATGTCACCTAAGCCCCTTCCCTTCCTATTTTACCAACTTAACAACCTTGACTATCAACTTTAACAACAAAGCACCTCACACTTTATAAACTCAATTCTTTAAAATTCCAAATATTATAAATTCACTACACTCTTTATATTTTATTCCATTTAGACCCTTTAGCATTAAAATTAATTCCTTTTCACCCTAAATTCACATAAGCTATTTAAAACATATTTGAACACTTAAAACTTAGCATATAGCATAAATGGCATAAAATGAAATACTACCAACCCAACCCCACGTGCTCAACGAGTGCTAAAATAGTGCCTAATATTAGGGTCGTGACAGTTGATGCGGCTGAAATAAAAATGAGTAGTCTCGAAGAAAGAAACAGGAAGCTAGTTTTGGAGGCGTTATAGGCGAATAAACAGAAGGATGTTTCGACTAAGAGAGTAGAGGATTTACAGTACGAGGTTGAGAGTTTGATGTAGGGCATGTCTTCCATTCAAGACACTCAATTGTAGGAAATTGAGGATTTGAAGAAGAATATGATGGCCTCAGCTGTCAGGAGTATGATTGAAATCAAAATCCAAATGATGGTGGAGTTTCAGGAGGGGAAACACACAAGATGGGATGTCGAGCATCAACGTTTGCTTTTGAAGGCTTTAGATGGTAAAGGAGAGGAAGCAGGAGAAGCAACCTCTGGTGTGAAGGATGATGACATACTAGAGGAAGGAGTAGCAACAACATCTGGGGCAGTGGCCACCCCGTGAAGGAAATCAAAAAATGGTTCTTTTGGTTTTAAAAACTTTTGGTTCGAAAATGGGCTGCGTCCCAAAGACAATATTTAAATATTTTAGGTTTGTAATCGGTCCGTAAGGACCAAGACAATTTGTTATTTCTTCAAGTGTTGGGTTGGTTCAACACTCTTTATGTTTCGTAGTGTAAAAAACTTTGTTTTTCTTGGGTTTTTGAAAAAAACTTTTGCCCTTAAAAAATGAAAATAGAAGGTTGATATGCTAACCTTTTCCGGAGATATAGACAACTTGCGAGTGGATGTATAAATCCTTGCAATTACTTTGATTGACATGTAAATGTCAATAATCTTTTGTTCTTAGGTGGCATGAATATGCCACAACCATATTGATAAATTCTTAGGGTCAAAACTCATTGACTGAGTGGAGATGGATAATTCGTACATATTAAACGTACGGGCCCATCACACACCTCAATCAAGGTTGACATCGTGCGCTCCAGGCGAGGTGTTTAAACCTTAATGAGATGAAAGAAAGTAATTTCTTTAATCCTTTGAAGGGATTAAGTACCATTAACGGAGGTGAGATGGCCAGTCTCAAAACGGTTGTTTTCACGAGAATTGGATTGAATTGACGACCTCTTGCAAAATAATAGGATAATGAGAGATTTCGACATCTATTCTGATGTCACATTTTATTTGATTAAAAGGAATTAAAAAAGTGCTAGAACTTCTTAAAAATATTTATTTTAAACAGAAGGTAAGGAAGTGGTCATAACTGTTTTAAGATGTTAACTTCTTGGAAGGATGTTAACATCTTTACTAGTTACGGAGTTTATTCAAATGCTTCTTGTTTCCTTGCAAAACAGAAACATGTTAGGGGTGGGCGTTAGCTTAGCTAACGCCCCTTCGATGCTTAAGGCAGTAATCGTTCAAAAAATAAATAATATTGAAACAAGTACTTTTATTGAAAATAAAATGGTAAAGATCGTACCTTGGTTTTATTTGCATTGGAACGTAATTATTGAAACTTACATAAAATATGACTTGAGATGAATGGCATTCTAGCTTCGGGGAATCCTTGCTCCATCCAGAGTTGACAGCTAATATGAACCTTTACCTGCTTCGGCATCAACTAAGTATGGTCCTTCCCATTTGGGGGCCATCTTTCCAGCATTGAGCTCTCTTGTATTTTGAAACACCTTTCTTAGGACTAGATCACCGACTTGAAACTTCCGCTATCTGACATTTTTGTTGTAGGATTTAGCAATCTTTTGTTGATACGCTGCTATCCTGATCTTCGCTAAATCCCTTAGATTGTCTATGGTATCTAGATCATGACCCTGGTTGGCATCATTCTGCTCAGGTGTCAACATCTTGTATCTGGTAGTAGGGAAGACGACTTCTGCCGGGCTGACTGCTTCTGCACCAAATACTAAGGAGTAAGGAGTCTGGCCTGTCGCGTTCTTTGGTGTGGTTCTATCTGCCCAAAGGACAAATGGAAGCTCTTCTGCCCATCTTTCTTTCTTTTGATCTAGCCTCTTTTTTAGGCTGTTGATGATTATTTTGTTACTTGATTCTGCCTGGCCGTTAGCTTGAGGATGTACTGGTGAGGATGTCACCATCTTGACTCCCCATCTAGTGAGAAAATCCTGCGTCTTCTTGCTGATGAATTGGGAGCCGTTGCCGCATATTATTTCAGAGGGGATGCCAAATCTGCTTAATATATTTTTCTTAATGAAGGATATGACTTCTTTATCACAAACTTGTACGTAGGATTCAGCTTCAACCCACTTAGAGAAGTAATCAGTCATTGCTAGTAAAAATACTTTTCCTCCGAGAGCTTTAGGCAATTTTCCTACTATATCCATTCCCCACCTCATAAATGGCCAAGGGGAGAGGATTGGATGAAACAATTCTGCGGGCTGGTGCAAGATAACACTATGCCTCTGGCAGGAATCACATTTCTTTGCAAAGATGGCAACATCTTGACGCATTGTTGGCCAGTAGTAACCCATTCTTAGAGCTTTCGTATATAAGCTTCTACCCCCAGAATGGCTACCACACGATCCTTCTTGCAATTCTCTTAGAACTTCCATGGCTTTGTCAGCTTCGAGACATCTTAAGTATGGACCTGCAAAAGATTTCTTAAACAGCACATTATCTATTAATATGAATCTTGAAATCCTTCCCCTGAATGCTCTTGCATTCTTTTCATCATCAGGGATGGTGCCATCTTGAAGATATTTAATTATTGGTGTCGTCCAAGATGTCTCTATCTGATTATCTGGGATGCCGTCATCTGTACAAAAAAGTTCTAACCTTTCCACGGCAGGGATGTCGACATGTATGATTGGTATATTGGTTTGAGATAGGCTTTTGAAAGATGATCCAAGATTGGCCAATGCATCTGCTTGAAATTTCTCCTCTCGGGGTATTTGTTCAAAGGAAAAGATTTGAAATTTGCTTGCCAGAATTTTCACAATGCCCAAATAAGCTGTCATCTTGGCATTTTTTGCTGCATAGGAACCATTAAAATGATTGACAAGTAACAATGAATCACTATATACCTGTATTGCTTTGATGTTCATGTCTAGAGCCACGGTTAGGCCTATGATTAAGGCTTCGTATTCTGCTTCATTATTGGTAGCTTTAAAATCACAACTAATGGCCTGGGGTATGATGTCCCCTTGTGGCGACTTTAGGACAACACCTAGCCCTGTGCCCCTCATATTAGAAGCACCATCTGTGAATAGAGTCCACTTTCACAGGATGTCCCCATTTTGGAGCTGTTGGACTTCTAGTTCTACTTCCGGTTGCATGTTTGAACTAAAGTCTGCCACAAAGTCTGCAAGTGCTTGGGAGTTTATTACTGTTCTAGGCTCATACTTGATGTCATAAGTTCTTAGTTGAACGGACCACTTGGCCATCCTTCCTGACATTTCTGGTTTTCTCATTACACTTTTTATCGAATAGTTAGTACGAATGACAATGATATGAGTTTCAAAATAATGTCTTAACTTAAATGAAGCAGTAATTAAAGCTAAGATTAATTTTTCAAGGTGTGAATACCTGGTTTCCGCATCGATCAGTGTTTTACTTACATAATATATCGGTTGTTGGACGCCATCTTGATCACGAACCAGGACGGCACTGACTGCAGTTGGAGACAGCTAAGTAAACGCATAATGGCTCACCTTCTTGAGGCTTTGAGAGCACGGGAGGTGTTGACAGGTATAGCTTTAAATCTTGAAAGGCTTGTTCATGCTTTTCAGTCCATTCAAATCTATAATTTTTCTTTAAGATGTCATAGAATGTCTTGCATTTGTCTGAGGATTTTGAGATGAATCGGTTCAATGCTGCCACTTTCCCCGTCAATCTTTGAACATCTTTGACGGATTTAGGCGACGCCAGGTTGATGATGGCTTTTATTTGCTTCGGGCTTGCTTCTATCCCTCTTTCCGTCACCATGTAGCCCAAGAATTTACCGGACTTCATGCCAAAATTGCACTTCGCTGGATTTAACTTCATGTTGAATTTATCCAGGATGTTAAAGGCTTGAGTAAGATCTCGAACATGATCTTCAGCTTTCTTCAACTTTATCACCATATCGTCGATGTACACTTCCATGGTGTCCCCAATCTGCTCTTTGAACATCATATTGACCAGCCTCTGGTATGTAGCACCTGCATTTCTTAGTCCAAAAGGCATTGCAATATAACAATAAATACCTATGGGAGTAATGAAGACGGTGTCCTCTTGGTCGGATGGCTCCATCTGGATTTGCTGGAATCCTGAAGATGCATCCAAGAAAGTCAACACTTCATGTCCAGAAGTAGCATCGACCAAAGTATCAATATGTGCAAGGGGAAAGGATCTTTGGGGAAAGCTTTGTTTAAGTCTGTGAAGTCGACACAAACTCTCCACTTTCCGTTCTTCTTCTCTACCACCACCATATTTGCTAACCATCTTGGGTATTCAACTTTTCTGATCATCTTAGCTATGAGCAATCTGTCTACTTCTTTCTAAATGATCAGATTCCTTTCTTGTGCAAACTTCCCTCTCTTTTGGTGGATTGGTTTGAAGGATGGTTCAATGTTGAGTTTATGGGTAATGTCGTCTTTGCTGATGCCTGTCATGTCTTCATGCTTCCAAGCAAAGCTTTTGATCCTATTTTTCAGGAGGTTGACAAGATCTTCCTCGATCTCTGTTGGAACATCTTGACCAATTAGAACCTTGAGATCTGGGTTCGAGGGGTCTAAGAATATCTCTTTCACGTCATGCTCCTTTGCTTCCAGTACCTCACGAGCCTTTCTCTATAATTACTATGCCATCTTTAGAGATGTCGACGCCTTCATGGATGTCATGTAGCACTCTTTAGCTGACTGCTGATCACTGTAAACCTTGACAACTCCCCTGGGTGTCGACAACTTCACACATTGATGATAAGTGGATGGCACTGCTTTCATTCCATGGATCCAGGGTCTTCCCAAGATTACATTGTAACATGTGGCACTATCGATCACGCAGAATCTCTCCATGGAGTTGATACCTTCAACATAAACTGGAAGTGTGATTTCCCCCACTGTGCTTTTGGTTTCTCCACTGAAGCCCACGAGCACCGAGGTTCTCTTTACAATGCTTTCTTCAGGGATTTTCATTTCATTCAAGGCATCTAGCATAATGAGGTTTACAGAACTGCCTCCATCTACTAGGATACGTCTGACTTTGCAATTGGCAATCTGGAGAGCAATGACCAAGGCGTCATGATGAGGATCCATAACATTGTCCCTGTCGCTTTCTTCGAAGGGGATGACATCTTGGGATGTGAGCTGTGACATCTTTGAGAGTCTCTCGGGCTTCTCATCCTTAGCTTGCTTGGCGAATCTTTTAGCTGCAGACTAAGAAGTACCACAAATATCAGAACCACCACTAATAACATTAACTACCTTAGTTACTGGTGGAGGAGATGGTGGTCTAGTTGTAACGGGCTCTTTGTTCTCCGTCTTTGTATTGCGGCTTCCGAGGAGTTCTTTAAGATGTCCCTTGGATAACAGGTAACTAATCTCCTTCCTCAAGGCGATGCAATCTTCGATAAGATGTCCAAAATCCTCGTGGTAGGTAAACCACTTGGATTTATCCTTCAAACCAGACGGCTTGTCACCCTTTCAAGGCCACCTTGCATTATCTCCAAGATTGCTCATTGCGCACAGGATACCTAAAACATCAACAAAGAAACAATAATCAGAAATTTTAGGAGATTCAAAATCATCATCATCTCCATCATCTTCCACACAATTGACTTTGTTGTGTTCATTTATGTTGTAAGGTCTGGATCTGCTCTGCCTTTGGTGAGATGACTCTATCTTTCTGTCAGGATGGTCATATGATGAAGTCTTGTCAGGATGCTTGGACTGCTGCACCTTGTCCTCTTCTAGCCTGATGAACCTTAAAGCTCAGTTTCGGATATCCTCCATCTTCTTGCATGGGTTCATCACCAAATCTTCATAGTAAGGGGAATCTTTCTTCAAGCCCATTTTGAAGGCTTCTGCAGCTGTCGCCATGTCCAGGTTGGGGATCTCCAGGACTTCTTTATTGAACCTATTAACATATTCCCTCTCTCTTTTCCTTTTTTGAAAATATGGTTAAACCAAGAAAAGGCAAGGCTCCAATAAATCCTCTGAGCTTGAGCGAGGATGGGGATTTCTCTTGCGAGGGCTTGCTAGCGAAACCTGATGAAGAGGTTTGTATTTTCAACAATGAGCACATCGAATCCGTTAAGGATCGAAGATGCTTCCAAATTCTGCCATCTTCAGGCCTTTCGATGTGTTCATTAAGGCTGATTTTGTGTCTCCACAGTGGGTCTGTTTTTACGAATATCCCTTCGCCCTAGGTTTTTCGTATCCCTTCCTTTCGTTGATAACTGAGTTTTTTAGAAAAACGAATTTGGCTTTCGTCCAAATAATGCCCATGGTTTGGAGAATTTTCTCTTATGTTCTGAGGGTGAATCTGGAATTTGGATTAGACATAGGTTTGAGAGAAATAGCCTTCATATATGAGCTCCAAACCTTTGTCTCTATGAGGTATATTTTTAAAACTAGGTCTGGAATGAAACCGCTGTGTTTGAGAGTGATGGTAAACAATAGGGGTTGGAAGTCGAGATATTTCTTTCTTGAGAAGGATTCTTTGGAGGAAGGAGACTTCTTGGCAACGGGATGGAATAGGGAAGGTATCCTTCTTAAAACTTCTGTTTTCTTTATTTCCCGCACTTACTTGAATTTGTAATTTCTCTGTTTGTCTTTGCAGCTATTGATTGGGTGAAGCTTTTCCCACCTTCTATCGAGACCATAGATAAGGTGAAGAGATTGTTGGAGTTTTCAGAGGAGGAGCGATCCTTCAAGCCGTTTGAAGCAAGAGCCGTTTCTGAGGAACAAGAGATACCACCATCTACCGAGATGCCCACTGGTAAGATTCTACTTGTCCCAAGAATTTTCTTTTTGCATTTGGATTTAGCCTCCATCTCATAGCGTGTACTCTGTTTCCGACAGTTTCAAAATCCACAGCTGCATTTTCCTTGAAAGACCTTCAAGATTTAGTGGGACAAACCCAAGCTAGCCAATAGTTGGTGGTGCCTAAGAAAGAAATGGAGGCACCATCTAGGGGAGCAAGGGTAAAGAAAAGTAAGGGCAGTTCTAAGGAAATAATAAATGTTGATAAAATGGGCTTGGCAGACGTTAAGGAGGCACTTACTAGGGCATCAATGGTATGTTTTTGATTTTCGAAAGCAGAGTTTCAAAGGAATTTTTTGAATATACAATGCACCTCAGATTTTAATCATCAAACTTGTTTTTTGCAGGGTGTTGATGCGGCTGAAATAAAAATGAGTAATCTCGAAGAAAGGAACATGAAGCTAGTTTTGGAGGCGTTACAGGCAAAGAAATAGAAGGATGTTTCGACTAAGAGAGTAGAGGATTCTGAGTAACGAGGTTGAGAGTTTGATGAAGGGCGTGTCTTCCATTCAAGACACTCAATTGCAGGAAATTGAGGATTTGAAGAAGAATATGATGGCCTCAGCTGCCAGGAGTATGATTGAAATCAAAATCCAAATGATGGTGGAGTTTCAGGAGGGGAAACACACATGATGGGATGTCGAGCATCAACGTTTTCTTTTGAAGGCTTTGGATGGTAAAGGAGAGGAAGCAGGAGAAGCGACCTTCGGTGTGAAGGATGACGACATCCTAGAGGAAGGAGTAGCGACAACATCTGCGGCAGTAGCCACCCAGTGAAGGAAATCAAAAAATGGTTCTTTTGGTTTTAAAAACTTTTGGTTTGAAAATTGGCTGCGTCCCAAAGACAATATTTAAATATTTGGGTTTGTAATCGGTCCATAAGGACCAAGACAATTTGTTATTTCTTCAAGTGTTGGGTTGGTTCAACACTTTTCATGTTTCGTAGGGTAAAAAACTTTGTTTTGCTTAGGTTTTTGAAAAATAATTTTCCTCTTAAAAAATGAAAATAGAAGGTTGATATGCTAACCTTTTCCGGAGATATTGACAACTTGCGAGTGGATGTATAAATCCTTGCAATTACTTTGATTGACATGTAAATGTCAATAATCTTTTGTTCTTAGGTGGCATGAATATGCCACAACC
Source organism: Adenophora triphylla var. japonica (assembly GCA_022495995.1). NCBI lineage: Eukaryota > Viridiplantae > Streptophyta > Magnoliopsida > Asterales > Campanulaceae > Adenophora > Adenophora triphylla. The sequence goes on along the minus strand of JAFEMH010001479.1, from coordinate 125,185 downwards.
ATATTGATAAATTCTAAGGGTCAAAACTCATTGACTGAATGGAGATGGACAATTCGTACATATTAAACGTACGGGCCCATCACACACCTCAATCAAGGTCGACACCGTGTGCTCCAGGAGAGGTGTTTATACCTTAATGAGATGAAAGAAAGTAATTTCTTTAAACCTTTGAAGGGATTAACTACCTTTAATGGAGGTGAAATGGCCAGTCTCAAAACGGTTGTTTTCACGAGAATTGGATTGAATTGATGACCTCTTGCAAAATAATAAGATAATGAGAGATTTCGACATCTATTCTGATGTCACATTTTATTTGATTAAAAGGAAGTAAAAAAGTGCTAGAACTTCATAAAAATATTTATTTTAAACAGAAGGTAAGGAAGCGGTCGTACCTGATTTAAGATGTTAACTTCTTGGAAGTATGTTAGCATCTTTACTTGTTACGGAGTTTATTCAATGCTTCTTGTTTCCTTGCAAAACTGAAACATGTTAGGGGTGGGCGTTAGCTTAGCTAACGCCCCTCCGATGCTTAAGTCAGTAATCGTTCAAAAAATAAACAATATTGAAACAAGTACTTTTATTGAAAATAAAACGGTAAAGATCGTACCTTGGTTTTCTTTGCATTGGAACGTAATTATTGAAACTTACATAAAATATGACTTGAGATGAATGGCATTCCAGCTTCGGGGAATCCTTGCTCCATCCAAAGTTGACAGCCAATATGAACCTTTACCTGCTTTGGCATCAACTAAGTATGGTCCTTCCCATTTGGGGGCCATCTTTCTAGCATTGGGCTCTCTTGTATTTTGAAACACCTTTTGTAGGACTAGATCACCTACTTGAAACTTCCAAAATCTGACATTTTTGTTGTAGGATTTAGCAATCTTTTGTTGATACGCTACTATCCTGATCTTGGCTGAATCCCTTAGCTCGTCTATGGTATCTAGATTATGACCCAGGTTGGCATCATTCTGCTCAGGTGTCAACATCTTGTATCTAGCAGTAGGGACGATGACTTCTGCCGGGATGACTGCTTCTGCACAAAATACTAAGGAGTAAGGGGTCTGGCCTGTCGCGTTCTTTGGTGTGGTTCTATCTGCCCAAAGGACAAATGGAAGCTCTTCTGCCCATCTTCATTTCTTTTGATCTAGCCTCTTTTTTAGGTTGTTGATGATTATTTTGTTACTTGATTCTGCCTGGCCATTAGCTTGAGGATGTACTGGTGAGGATGTCACCATCTTGACTCCCCATCTAGTGAGAAAATCCTGCGTCTTCTTGCTGATGAATTGGGAGCCGTTGTCGCATATTATTTCAGAGGGGATGCCAAATCTGCTAAATTGTAGACACCCCATTCTGAACACATCGGATCATATTTATACCACTCTAAGTCTCGCTTTGAGTCAAGAAGTAGAAATCCATCATTTCGTCATGTTTTGTTACGTTTTGACTAACCATCGTTAGTTTGGGACTAAACTGCATACGAGATAACGAGGAAAGGACAGAATTGTCCAACAGAAGCAATATCTCGCCGCGAGATGGCGTGTCTCGCGCGAGATATCTTCCCTCTGCAGCATGCAGAAGATAGTTTCCTCGTCGATTTCAACCTCTTTTCGGGATAAGATTTTATCCATTCGGCCAACCAATAGAGTTTGGGGTCCAGAACCTTCTGAAAGGGTTTTAACTCTCCACCTCTACCTATCCAACCCTTATAAATACTTGGTGACTTCCAAGGATCGAAGGACCACGAATTTTCACAACACACACATATTTTGTTGGTTTCTTTCCCTGAAAGGTTCCTACAAAATCACTCTTAAAAATCACCTCAAAGTTTGTTTGTCAACCTTGTTGATAAACAAACATCAAGATCCAAGTCAAGGACTGAGGCAAAGCTCTGTCCGCATCAAGATTCGATTCTAAACTTGAGTCGAAACTCTACCCAAATCACCTCACGCAAGGTAACCCCCTAAATCCCTTTCTAATTGATTGTTAGAGTGGTATAAATCTATTGAATCTAGGATAGGCCTAGAGCCTCTCCAAATCATGGGGACGGTCTCGAAGCAATCGATCCTATATTCCGTTTAACCCCGTTAAATGGATCTTTATTTGTTATATTTGAAATCATCTTATTTTCTCTGAAAAACCTCTCTTTTCTTTGGCAAGACTAATCTCCGGATTTGGTGGAATGGATACTCCTTGGCCTACCCATTCCATAACCTAAGCCCCGAACCCAATCTCTTTCAAAAAAAATGGTTTTTCTATGTTTTCCAAACGAATAATAATGGTGGCGACTCGAAATCAATCACAACGATCACAGTGGCGACTCTGCTGGGGATTTGAAATTAAGAGGCTTAAACTTGCGTCAAAATTAAAATTATTGTAAATTCGATTTTCTGCTCTCATATGAGGCATATCTCGCACGAGATATCATATCTCGCGCGAGATATCGCCTCGGCAATCTGGTTGTTTTCTGGTTTCTCCCGTTCATCTCATAGTCCAAGACGAGAGCCGAACACGCAAGGGGGATCCCAGAATTCATTATCTGCAGAGTTTCCGCATCTTAAGGCCTCCCTTAAGATGTAGAACTCGAATCTTTATTTCATTTAAATAATTGAATATTATTTATAAACTGCGTGTGATTGGGTTTTATTTAATTAAATTCCGGTCCAATGGGAATTCGGGAGTTGTAAATTAAATTATTTATCTCTCTTTCTCTCTCTTTATGTGGAACTACGACGGCCTGAGTCTTCCTAAATTGGGAGAAACGTAGGCAACCACTTGGTGCGGCCACTATCTGTTTTCCTTTTGATTTTCAAAAAAAAATCTCTATTTTTATCTATCACCTAGATTGACTATCACACACGCGCACTCATGATATATCTGTCATTGTACTGCATACCCTCTATAAACCCGGGATCCACACTAAGGACGGATGACGGTAACCACCTAGTCGCCGGTCTCTCCGAAGTTGGACAATCCCACTCCGCGTATTCAATTCACTTAGATTGTCATATCGCGGGGAGCCTAGCCTTCTAGCCCTACATTGCCACATTCTCATGTAGATTGTCTTTTTAGGATCACTTCGTGACCGGTCGGTTTTGACTCGGTGATCTTTTCTTGTTTTTGACCAAAACAAAGCCATGTAAAATTGACAATAAAGAAGGACTCAGAAAAAGTTCCTTCGGAATGACCCTTTCGGATGTCCCTTTGAAAAAATATATATACATATAATCCTTCGAAAAAACGATTTTACATGGCTTTGTTTTACAAAAATCGGATTGATTGCTTAGTCGTTAGGTTCTGATAAAGGCCTTAGAAACCCCTCAAAACGGATTTTCCCTTCCGACCAAAATTTAGGTCTAATAAAAATCGAATTTCCGTGTGATTATCTCGCGCGGGACTACATATCTCGCGCGAGATAATGTATTTGTTTGCTGAAACTGAGCCTGAGCCATTTAAGCCTGCTTCCGACTCGTTGGGGCTAGATTTGATCCTGATATCGTCTCTGCATCCCTTCTTTCAGTTTTCCGAAGCTACTCAACTTCAAGACTCCCAACATAATGTCTACGGAAAAGTACTTCGTCACTAAGAGAGATCTCGAAGAGGAAGATTTACGAAGGATGACCAAGTCTCTTGTCGCCGAAATGGAGCATGTTGAGGGTTGGAGGGAAGCCTTTGATTTACCTTCCACCCGCATTGCTAGGGATTTCCGGAAGATGGAAAGTGACTCCGACAGTGGACGATCATCCGTACAAGAGGAGCTAAGTGACATCAAAACTCAAATTGCCAAAGCCCTGCAGCAAATTAACAACAATCACTCGTGGCATCACATGGAAGAATCCATCCAAGCTTAAAAGATAAAGATACTGATTGAAGAGCTCGAGGAAGTCAAGAGAGAACTCGAGACCATGACCCAAAAGTGTATCAACCTTGAAGCCCACATTGAAGATGACATTGATGAGAGGGTCAAGTATTTCCTCAATACTCTCTACCGTGACCTCAAAGAACAAATGGAAGAAGAATATCAGTCTCGCCACCTCGTCTTTGTGTAACACTATGAGAACCATATTTGAGACCTTCACAATCAAATGGCCAAGCGAAGGAAGGGAAGGATTTTCACCGACTTTGGTGGGATCGCTCTCGGACACATCTTCAGAAGTATTCACAAGGATGGAGTGATGAAACCGATGGAGGGCTACCAACCTAAGAGTGAAGGTCGATCTCCACACCTCTATTGCTACTACCATCAATGCCATGGCCATCACACCAATGATTGTTTCAACCTGAAGAATGCAGTCCAAGACTTAGTCGACAACGACACCATCAAACTTGCTCCTAGCGGTGGTGCCCTTGGTTGGATTAAGAAATGAGGGCTTCCTTTTCCTTTTTCAGTTATTTACTTTTAGTTGCAAAAGAAATAGTTAGTTCTAGTTTAGATTAGTCGGGTACTACTTGCCTAAAATCCTCATTTGTGGGCAGGAGTATCAAATTTGCTTTTCAATAATAGTTAGTCAGTATTTCCCTTTTCAATTCTGATTAATTCTTTGAGATCGAGAAAGAAAGCACTGTGAATGTCATAGAAACGTGCAACGAAAATGATTACTCCAAGGCACTTTGGTTTTCTGGAAGCCTTCCTGTCTGGAGAATGATGCTAGCAAAAGGATACTTCCCTGGCTTGGGGCTCGGAAAGCACTTACAAGGGATAACGGAACCACCACCAGTTCCCCCACCTCACACAAAGCATGGCCTAGGATACATCATTTCCATCCACGATGGGGATGACGAAGACGAGTGGGACTTCACTCAAATCAAGTGGGAAGGAACCGCATACAAAGGCCACAGAGACCCAAAGGCCAAGAATTACAACCTCGAGCCATATCGAAAGACACTCAATGGCTACTTCGTCCGGGAAGGGGAAAATACTCCCTACTTTATCTTTTCAGAACCATGGACTGATGATAAAGGAAAGCGCCAACCGGGCTTTGAAATCTTCAGCGACTGCGATGCTTCTCCAGATGTAACAGAACCTGTCCCGCTAATCCCTAAAGATTTGTGGGGCACAAAGGCAGAAATGACAAGCGAATGGGACTTTGTGTTGGGAGAAGACATGCTGCGACAGTTCCAAGACCTGTGCCGGTTAGAAGACAACCAGATCCATGCAATCTCCAAGGGGGACGCTCCAACTATTGATTACACAAGACTAATACAGAAATGTGATGAGCCAATTCTAAACTGGCACATCACCGGAGGACCAATTGTTGATGAATACTTCATGATCAAAGAGCTTGGTTGCACTCCCCATCCCCGCAGGAAGATAGGCCCTGTAACTTTCACATTGGAAGCAGGCTCCACCTCCGATGAACTCACTCAAGAGGAAATCGAGGCGGTGGCTGAACATGTATTCCCTTACTTCCTTAATGAAAACTTTGATCTTTCTGAGTACCCTGAGATTGCTAACATCGTGAATGATGAATTAACTAATAATAATCAATATAACGAACACGTTAATAATGAATCATACGATGAGATAGATCAAGAAAACGAACAAATCTTAAAAGAATTAGCTAAGCAAGTAGGTCGTTATGGAAAGAATGGCCCTGTTGACGACGAGAAAATGCAAACGGTTAATCTTGGGACAATGGAAGACCCCAGAGAAACAAAGATCGGCAGCTTCTTCAAGGGGGAAGACAGAGAAACCTTGACGCAGCTCCTCAGAGAATATGTCGACGTCTTCGCTTGGTCCTACAAAGATATGCCTGGGTTGAATCAGTCAGTTGTAGAACACAAGATACCGCTGCTACCCAACGCCAAGCCAGTCAAACAGAAACTGCGCAGAATTAAGCCGGAATGGTCAATGCAAGTGAAAGAGGAAATCATGAAGCTCTTGAATGTAGGGTTTATCAAAGTGATCGAATATCCGAAATGGCTAGCAAACACGGTACAGGTAGCCAAGTCAAACGGGAAAATACGAGTCTGTGTTGATTTCAGAGACTTGAATAAGGCATCCCCTAAAGATGACTTCCCGCTACCAAACATAGACATGTTGGTCGACGCCACAGCCTCATACGAAGTCTGCTCATTCGTTGACGGTTTCACAGGTTATAACCAAATCCTCATGGCAGAGGAGGATCAGCACAAAACAGCATTCACCACACCTTGGGGAACGTTCTGTTACATGGTCATGCTGTTTGGTCTCAAGAATGCTGGGGCTACTTACTAAAGGGCAGTCACGACACTATTCCATGACATGATCCACAAAGAAATAGAGGTATACGTGGACGACATGATTGTTCACTCAAAAGGGACGGATGGTCAGCTCTTCAGAGATCTCAGAAAATTCTTCAATCGACTGAGACAACACAAGATGAGACTCAACCCCGCCAAATGCTCATTCAGAGTGGTCAAAGGGAAAGTCTTAGGGTACATGGTCACAGAGCGTGGCATAAAGGCAGACCCCGCTAAGATAAGGGCTATCATTGACATGCCTCCACCCAGAACACAGAAAGAAGTAAAGGGATTCATGGGCAGACTTCAATATATCAGTCGATTCATCAATCAACTGACTACAATGTGCGATCCCATCTTCAAGCTACTCAAGAAAAATGCACCTCAAGAGTGGATCGGAGAATGTCAAGAAGCATTCGAGGAAGTTAAGCACTACTTAACTTCCCCGCCCATCCTGGTTCCACCACAGAAGGAAAAGCCCTTAAAGCTATACCTCACGGTTACTGACAATGCACTGGGGGCTATGCTCGCTTAGGAACAGCCGGCCTCATACACAGAGAATGCCATCTATTTCATCAGCCGCAGATTCCAAGGCAGCGAAATCAACTACTCTCCACTCGACAGATCCTGCGCTGCTCTCGTTTGGGTTTCACAAAGACTAAAACACTATATGGAAGCCTTCCCGGTTCGTCTCATTGCAAGGATGGATCCGTTGAAATACATCCTAGACAAATCAAATTTGTCTTCAAGATTGGCCAAATGGTACTTCATGCTCGCGGGGTATGATATCACTTACGTCACTCAAAAATCCGTCAGGGGGAGTGTATTCGCGGGGTATGATATCACTTACGTCACTCAAGATTGAGCATATTCACATCTTATAAGACCCGTTTCAGGGAACCATATAAGATACTAGCAACTCTGTAAGGCTTTTGGCTCAATACAGATGCTATAACCCCAATCTGTGGCCACAGAAGGGGACAGTCACAGGTATAACGTAATCCAATCACATTAGGTCACACTTTCCATAATTGATCATATTCCGTTATACCCCTAAATATCAGCTGATTAACACAAATTCAAGCACATAATAGTTACTTGAAATGAAATCTACCAAAGGGATAAGAAATAGAGCAACATGGTAAATCATACTCATGTTTAAATCAATAACATAGTGCAACATACATTTCATACACTATTTATATCACAACCCATGGATATGAACTCAAGTAAGGCAACAAGGCATCATAAACCAGCCCTACATGATTAATGTACAACAAAATATAACCTCTATAAAGGTCCAAGTTCAAATTACCAAGTTGGATTCACTTTGGTTAAGTTACAAATCAAGGTTGCCAAGCATTTTCGAAACAATATTTAAAGCCCTTCCAAAATTCCATTTTAACCAAGTAAGACATCATTGTGTAGATAAAGTGTTCTACTTTAATTATAGTTAAAGAGGGTTCACTTTGGTTCTAGGTTGAATAGGTTTCTAGGCCTTGGAAAATGATTCAGAGGCTGTAGGGCAAGGCACGACTCGTGCCCCAGGGCACGAGTCGTGCCCCTTGTACACCCCACCAGAAACACTCATCCCCACTTAGGCACGACTTAGGCAAATACCAAGCGACGACTCGTGCATGACTCGTGCCCTCCGTCCGTAAAACCAGCACGTAGCCGGAACAACATCAGCAACCAAACCAAATGGACATATACCCAAAATTACTCTGTTTTAAGGTACCAAATCAGACTCTAAAAAATACCAAAACTTATACCAACCATTACAATCCATCCCAATTCATTACCACTTCAACCAAAACCATTTTATTACAAGAAACTTGGTTCATAAAACCATGCAAGTATACCATTCCACCCTTCATACTTACACCAACCCAATTACTCCCATACACTTCCATTAACCACAAAACCAAGACTTAGGTCATCATACTAACTTTCCAACTTCATTATATTACTCCAAAATACCAAACAACTTTTATAAAACATCATAATCAAGTTTAAACATTCCATGCACAATTAATTGGAAAGAAATCATAATAACTTACCTAAATAGTGCGAAATGGAATAATTATTTGACCGGCTCTACGCGATCCCCTCGTCACTACGAACAAGAATCCGCAAATGGATTTGAAAACGAAGAAGTATTGAAGGTGGTAGAATTTTTGGAAGGATAGTTAGGGTTTGGTACTTTCCTTGGCTACTAACAGAGAAGAAGAAGAAAATGAATTCAATTACCTATTTTCATGGAATTAACAAAAAGGACTTCCACTTATGTCACCTAAGCCCCTTCCCTTCCTATTTTACCAACTTAACAACCTTGACTATCAACTTTAACAACAAAGCACCTCACACTTTATAAACTCAATTCTTTAAAATTCCAAATATTATAAATTCACTACACTCTTTATATTTTATTCCATTTAGACCCTTTAGCATTAAAATTAATTCCTTTTCACCCTAAATTCACATAAGCTATTTAAAACATATTTGAACACATAAAACTTAGCATATAGCATAAATGGCATAAAATGAAATACTACCAACCCAACCCCACGTGCTCAACGAGTGCTAAAATAGTGCCTAATATTAGGGTCGTGACAGTTGATGCGGCTGAAATAAAAATGAGTAGTCTCGAAGAAAGAAACAGGAAGCTAGTTTTGGAGGCGTTATAGGCGAAGAAACAGAAGGATGTTTCGACTAAGAGAGTAGAGGATTTACAGTACGAGGTTGAGAGTTTGATGTAGGGCATGTCTTCCATTCAAGACACTCAATTGTAGGAAATTGAGGATTTGAAGAAGAATATGATGGCCTCAGCTGTCAGGAGTATGATTGAAATCAAAATCCAAATGATGGTGGAGTTTCAGGAGGGGAAACACACAAGATGGGATGTCGAGCATCAACGTTTGCTTTTGAAGGCTTTAGATGGTAAAGGAGAGGAAGCAGGAGAAGCAACCTCTGGTGTGAAGGATGATGACATACTAGAGGAAGGAGTAGCAACAACATCTGGGGCAGTGGCCACCCCGTGAAGGAAATCAAAAAATGGTTCTTTTGGTTTTAAAAACTTTTGGTTCGAAAATGGGCTGCGTCCCAAAGACAATATTTAAATATTTTAGGTTTGTAATCGGTCCGTAAGGACCAAGACAATTTGTTATTTCTTCAAGTGTTGGGTTGGTTCAACACTCTTTATGTTTCGTAGTGTAAAAAACTTTATTTTTCTTGGGTTTTTGAAAAAAACTTTTGCCCTTAAAAAATGAAAATAGAAGGTTGATATGCTAACCTTTTCCGAAGATATAGACAACTTGCGAGTGGATGTATAAATCCTTGCAATTACTTTGATTGACATGTAAATGTCAATAATCTTTTGTTCTTAGGTGGCATGAATATGCCACAACCATATTGATAAATTCTTAGGGTCAAAACTCATTGACTGAGTGGAGATGGATAATTCGTACATATTAAACGTACGGGCCCATCACACACCTCAATCAAGGTTGACATCGTGCGCTCCAGGCGAGGTGTTTAAACCTTAATGAGATGAAAGAAAGTAATTTCTTTAATCCTTTGAAGGGATTAAGTACCATTAACGGAGGTGAGATGGCCAGTCTCAAAACGGTTGTTTTCACGAGAATTGGATTGAATTGACGACCTCTTGCAAAATAATAGGATAATGAGAGATTTCGACATCTATTCTGATGTCACATTTTATTTGATTAAAAGGAATTAAAAAAGTGCTAGAACTTCTTAAAAATATTTATTTTAAACAGAAGGTAAGGAAGTGGTCATAACTGTTTTAAGATGTTAACTTCTTGGAAGGATGTTAACATCTTTACTAGTTACGGAGTTTATTCAAATGCTTCTTGTTTCCTTGCAAAACAGAAACATGTTAGGGGTGGGCGTTAGCTTAGCTAACGCCCCTTCGATGCTTAAGGCAGTAATCGTGCAAAAATAAATAATATTGAAACAAGTACTTTTATTGAAAATAAAATGGTAAAGATCGTACCTTGGTTTTATTTGCATTGGAACGTAATTATTGAAACTTACATAAAATATGACTTGAGATGAATGGCATTCTAGCTTCGGGGAATCCTTGCTCCATCCAGAGTTGACAGCTAATATGAACCTTTACCTGCTTCGGCATCAACTAAGTATGGTCCTTCCCATTTGGGGGCCATCTTTCCAGCATTGAGCTCTCTTGTATTTTGAAACACCTTTCTTAGGACTAGATCACCGACTTGAAACTTCCGCTATCTGACATTTTTGTTGTAGGATTTAGCAATCTTTTGTTGATACGCTGCTATCCTGATCTTCGCTAAATCCCTTAGATTGTCTATGGTATCTAGATCATGACCCTGGTTGGCATCATTCTGCTCAGGTGTCAACATCTTGTATCTGGTAGTAGGGAAGACGACTTCTGCCGGGCTGACTGCTTCTGCACCAAATACTAAGGAGTAAGGAGTCTGGCCTGTCGCGTTCTTTGGTGTGGTTCTATCTGCCCAAAGGACAAATGGAAGCTCTTCTGCCCATCTTTCTTTCTTTTGATCTAGCCTCTTTTTTAGGCTGTTGATGATTATTTTGTTACTTGATTCTGCCTGGCCGTTAGCTTGAGGATGTACTGGTGAGGATGTCACCATCTTGACTCCCCATCTAGTGAGAAAATCCTGCGTCTTCTTGCTGATGAATTGGGAGCCGTTGCCGCATATTATTTCAGAGGGGATGCCAAATCTGCTAAATATATTTTTCTTAATGAAGGATATGACTTCTTTATCACAAACTTGTACGTAGGATTCAGCTTCAACCCACATAGAGAAGTAATCAGTCATTGCTAGTAAAAATACTTTTCCTCCGAGAGCTTTAGGCAATTTTCCTACTATATCCATTCCCCACCTCATAAATGGCCAAGGGGAGAGGATTGGATGAAACAATTATGCGGGCTGGTGCAAGATAACACTATGCCTCTTGCAGGAATCACATTTCTTTGCAAAGATGGCAACATCTTGACGCATTGTTGGCTAGTAGTAACCCATTCTTAGAGCTTTCGTATATAAGCTTCTACCCCCAGAATGGCTACCACACGATCCTTCTTGCAATTCTCTTAGAACTTCCATGGCTTTGTCAGCTTCGAGACATCTTAAGTATGGACCTGCAAAAGATTTCTTAAACAGCACATTATCTATTAATATGAATCTTGAAATCCTTCCCCTGAATGCTCTTGCATTCTTTTCATCATCGGGGATGGTGCCATCTTGAAGATATTTAATTATTGGTGTCGTCCAAGATGTCTCTATCTGATTATCTGGGATGCCGTCATCTGTACAAAAAAGTTCTAACCTTTCCACGGCAGGGATGTCGACATGTATGATTGGTATATTGGTTTGAGATAGGCTTTTGAAAGATGATCCAAGATTGGCCAATGCATCTGCTTGAAATTTCTCCTCTCGGAGTATTTGTTCAAAGGAAAAGATTTGAAATTTGCTTGCCAGAATTTTCACAATGCCCAAATAAGCTGTCATCTTGGCATTTTTTGCTGCATAGGAACCATTAAAATGATTGACAAGTAACAATGAATCACTATATACCTGTATTGCTTTGATGTTCATGTCTAGAGCCACGGTTAGGCCTATGATTAAGGCTTTGTATTCTGCTTCATTATTGGTAGCTTTAAAATCACAACTAATGGCCTGGGGTATGATGTCCCCTTGTGGCGACTTTAGGACAACACCTAGCCCTGTGCCCCTCATATTAGAAGCACCATCTGTGAATAGAGTCCACTTTCACAGGATGTCCCCATTTTGGAGCTGTTGGACTTCTAGTTCTACTTCCGGTTGCATGTTTGAACTAAAGTCTGCCACAAAGTCTGCAAGTGCTTGGGAGTTTATTGTTGTTCTAGGCTCATACTTGATGTCATAAGTGCTTAGTTGAACGGACCACTTGGCCATCCTTCCTGACATTTCTGGTTTTCTCATTACACTTTTTATCGAATAGTTAGTACGAATGACAATGATATGAGTTTCAAAATAATGTCTTAACTTAAATGAAGCAGTAATTAAAGCTAAGATTAATTTTTCAAGGTGTGAATACCGGTTTCCGCATCGATCGCTGTTTTACTTACATAATATATCGGTTGTTGGACGCCATCTTGATAACGAACCAGGACGGCACTGACTGCAGTTGGAGACAGATAAGTAAACGCATAATGGCTCACCTTCTTGAGGCTTTGAGAGCACGGGAGGTGTTGACAGTATAGCTTTAAATCTTGAAAGGCTTGTTCATGCTTTTCACCCATTCAAATCTATAATTTTTCTTTAAGATGTCATAGAATGTCTTGCATTTGTCTCGAGGATTTTGAGATGAATCGGTTCAATGTCGCCACTTTCCCGTCAAATCTTTGAACATCTTTGACGGATTTAGGCGACGCCAGGTTGATGATGGCTTTTATTTGCTTCGGGCTTGCTTCTATCCCTCTTTCCGTCACCATGTAGCCCAAGAATTTACCGGACTTCATGCCAAAATTGCACTTCGCTGGATTTAACTTCATGTTGAATTTATCCAGGATGTTAAAGGCTTGAGTAAGATCTCGAACATGATCTTCAGCTTTCTTCAACTTTATCACCATATCGTCGATGTACACTTCCATGGTGTCCCCAATCTGCTCTTTGAACATCATATTGACCAGCCTCTGGTATGTAGCACCTGCATTTCTTAGTCCAAAAGGCATTGCAATATAACAATAAATACCTATGGGAGTAATGAAGACGGTGTCCTCTTGGTCGGATGGCTCCATCTGGATTTGCTGGAATCCTGAAGATGCATCCAAGAAAGTCAACACTTCATGTCCAGAAGTAGCATCGACCAAAGTATCAATATGTGCAAGGGGAAAGGATCTTTGGGGAAAGCTTTGTTTAAGTCTGTGAAGTCGACACAAACTCTCCACTTTCCGTTCTTCTTCTCTACCACCACCATATTTGCTAACCATCTTGGGTATTCAACTTTTCTGATCATCTTAGCTATGAGCAATCTGTCTACTTCTTTCTAAATGATCAGATTCCTTTCTTGTGCAAACTTCCCTCTCTTTTGGTGGATTGGTTTGAAGGATGGTTCAATGTTGAGTTTATGGGTAATGTCGTCTTTGCTGATGCCTGTCATGTCTTCATGCTTCCAAGCAAAGCTTTTGATCCTATTTTTCAGGAGGTTGACAAGATCTTCCTCGATCTCTGTTGGAACATCTTGACCAATTAGAACCTTGAGATCTGGGTTCGAGGGGTCTAAGAATATCTCTTTCACGTCATGCTCCTTTGCTTCCAGTACCTCACGAGCCTTTCTCTATAATTACTATGCCATCTTTAGAGATGTCGACGCCTTCATGGATGTCATGTAGCACTCTTTAGCTGACTGCTGATCACTGTAAACCTTGACAACTCCCCTGGGTATCGACAACTTCACACATTGATGATAAGTGGATGGCATTGCTTTCATTCCATGGATCCAGGGTCTTCCCAAGATTACATTGTAACATGTGGCACTATCGATCACGCAGAATCTCTCCATGGAGTTGATACCTTCAACATAAACTGGAAGTGTGATTTCCCCCACTGTGCTTTTGGTTTCTCCACTGAAGCCCACGAGCACCGAGGTTCTCTTTACAATGCTTTCTTCAGGGATTTTCATTTCATTCAAGACATCTAGCATAATGAGGTTTACAGAACTGCCTCCATCTACTAGGATACGTCTGACTTTGCAATTGGCAATCTGGAGAGCAATGACCAAGGCGTCATGATGAGGATCCATAACATTGTCCCTGTCGCTTTCTTCGAAGGGGATGACATCTTGGGATGTGAGCTGTGACATCTTTGAGAGTCTCTCGGGCTTCTCATCCTTAGCTTGCTTGGCGAATCTTTTAGCTGCAGACTAAGAAGTACCACAAATATCAGAACCACCACTAATAACATTAACTACCTTAGTTACTGGTGGAGGAGATGGTGGTCTAGTTGTAACGGGCTCTTTGTTCTCCGTCTTTGTATTGCGGCTTCCGAGGAGTTCTTTAAGATGTCCCTTGGATAACAGGTAACTAATCTCCTTCCTCAAGGCGATGCAATCTTCGATAAGATGTCCAAAATCCTCGTGGTAGGTAAACCACTTGGATTTATCCTTCCAACCAGACGGCTTGTCACCCTTTCAAGGCCACCTTGCATTATCTCCAAGATTGCTCATTGCGCACAGGATACCTAAAACATCAACAAAGAAACAATAATCAGAAATTTTAGGAGATTCAAAATCATCATCATCTCCATCATCTTCCACACAATTGACTTTGTTGTGGTCATTTATGTTGTAAGGTCTGGATCTGCTCTGCCTTTGGTGAGATGACTCTATCTTTCTGTCAGGATGGTCATATGATGAAGTCTTGTCAGGATGCTTGGACTGCTGCACCTTGTCCTCTTCTAGCCTGATGAACCTTAAAGCTCAGTTTCGGATATCCTCCATCTTCTTGCATGGGTTCATCACCAAATCTTCATAGTAAGGGGAATCTTTCTTCAAGCCCATTTTGAAGGCTTCAGAAATTGCCGCCATGTCCAGTTTCGGGATCTCCAGGACTTCTTTATTGAACCTATTAACATATTCCCTCTCTCTTTTCCTTTTTTGAAAATATGGTTAAACCAAGAAAAGGCAAGGCTCCAATAAATCCTCTGAGCTTGAGCGAGGATGGGGATTTCTCTTGCGAGGGCTTGCTAGCGAAACCTGATGAAGAGGTTTGTATTTTCAACAATGAGCACATCGAATCCGTTAAGGATCGAAGATGCTTCCAAATTCTGCCATCTTCAGGCCTTTCGATGTGTTCATTAAGGCTGATTTTGTGTCTCCACAGTGGGTCTGTTTTTACGAATATCCCTTCGCCCTAGGTTTTTCGTATCCCTTCCTTTCGTTGATAACTGAGTTTTTTAGAAAAACGAATTTGGCTTTCGTCCAAATAATGCCCATGGTTTGGAGAATTTTCTCTTATGTTCTGAGGGTGAATCGGGAATTTGGGTTAGACATAGGTTTGAGAGAAATAGCCTTCATATATGAGCTCCAAACCTTTGTCTCTATGAGGTATATTTTTAAAACTAGGTCTGGAATGAAACCGCTGTTTTTGAGAGTGATGGTAAACAATAGGGGTTGGAAGTCGAGATATTTCTTTCTTGAGAAGGATTCTTTGGAGGAAGGAGACTTCTTGGCAACGGGATGGAATAGGGAAGGTATCCTTCTTAAAACTTCTATTTTCTTTATTTCCCGCACTTGAATTTGTAATTTCTCTGTTTGTCTTTGCAGCTATTGATTGGGTGAAGCTTTTCCCACCTTCTATCGAGACCATAGATAAGGTGAAGAGATTGTTTGAGTTTTCAGAGGAGGAGCGATCCTTCAAGCCGTTTGAAGCAAGAGCCATTTCTGAGGAACAAGAGATACCACCATCTACCGAGATGCCCACTGGTAAGATTCTACTTGTCCCAAGAATTTTCTTTTTGCATTTGGATTTTGCCTCCATCTCATAGCGTGTACTCTGTTTCCGACAGTTTCAAAATCCACAGCTGCATTTTCCTTGAAAGACCTTCAAGATTTAGTGGGACAAACCCAAGCTAGCTAATAGTTGGTGGTGCCTAAGAAAGAAATGGAGGCACCATCTAGGGGAGCAAGGGTAAAGAAAAGTAAGGGCAGTTCTAAGGAAATAATAAATGTTGATAAAATGGGCTTGGCAGACGTTAAGGAGGCACTTACTAGGGCATCAATGGTATGTTTTTGATTTTCGAAAGCAGAGTTTCAAAGGAATTTTTTGAATATACAATGCACCTCAGATTTTAATCATCAAACTTGTTTTTTGCAGGGTGTTGATGCGGCTGAAATAAAATGAGTAATCTCGAAGAAAGGAACATGAAGCTAGTTTTGGAGGCGTTACAGGCAAAGAAATAGAAGGATGTTTCGACTAAGAGAGTAGAGGATTTACAGAACGAGGTTGAGAGTTTGATGAAGGGCGTGTCTTCCATTCAAGACACTCAATTGCAGGAAATTGAGGATTTGAAGAAGAATATGATGGCCTCAGCTGCCAGGAGTATGATTGAAATCAAAATCCAAATGATGGTGGAGTTTCAGGAGGGGAAACACACATGATGGGATGTCGAGCATCAACGTTTTCTTTTGAAGGCTTTGGATGGTAAAGGAGAGGAAGCAGGAGAAGCGACCTCTGGTGTGAAGGATGATGACATCCTAGAGGAAGGAGTAGCGACAACATCTGCGGCAGTAGCCACCCAGTGAAGGAAATCAAAAAATGGTTCTTTTGGTTTTAAAAACTTTTGGTTTGAAAATTGGCTGCGTCCCAAAGACAATATTTAAATATTTGGGTTTGTAATCGGTCCATAAGGACCAAGACAATTTGTTATTTCTTCAAGTGTTGGGTTGGTTCAACACTTTTCATGTTTCGTAGGGTAAAAAACTTTGTTTTGCTTAGGTTTTTGAAAAATAATTTTCCTCTTAAAAAATGAAAATAGAAGGTTGATATGCTAACCTTTTCCGGAGATATTGACAACTTGCGAGTGGATGTATAAATCCTTGCAATTACTTTGATTGACATGTAAATGTCAATAATCTTTTGTTCTTAGGTGGCATGAATATGCCACAACCATATTGATAAATTCTAAGGGTCAAAACTCATTGACTGAATGGAGATAGACAATTCGTACATATTAAACGTACGGGCCCATCACACACCTCAATCAAGGTCGACACCGTGTGCTCCAGGAGAGGTGTTTATACCTTAATGAGATGAAAGAAAGTAATTTCTTTAAACCTTTGAAGGGATTAACTACCTTTAATGGAGGTGAAATGGCCAGTCTTAAAACGGTTGTTTTCACGAGAATTGGATTGAATTGATGACCTCTTGCAAAATAATAAGATAACGAGAGATTTCGACATCTATTCTGATGTCACATTTTATTTGATTAAAAGGAAGTAAAAAAGTGCTAGAACTTCATAAAAATATTTATTTTAAACAGAAGGTAAGGAAGCGGTCGTACCTGATTTAAGATGTTAACTTCTTGGAAGTATGTTAGCATCTTTACTTGTTACGGAGTTTATTCAATGCTTCTTGTTTCCTTGCAAAACTGAAACATGTTAGGGGTGGGCGTTAGCTTAGCTAACGCCCTCCGATGCTTAAGTCGATGTCGTTCAAAAAATAAACAATATTGAAACAAGTACTTTTATTGAAAATAAAACGGTAAAGATCGTACCTTGGTTTTCTTTGCATTGGAACGTAATTATTGAAACTTACATAAAATATGACTTGAGATGAATGGCATTCCAGCTTCGGGGAATCCTTGCTCCATCCAAAGTTGACAAACAATATGAACCTTTACCTGCTTTGGCATCAACTAAGTATGGTCCTTCCCATTTGGGGGCCATCTTTCTAGCATTGGGCTCTCTTGTATTTTGAAACACCTTTTGTAGGACTAGATCACCTAATTGAAACTTCCAAAATCT
Source organism: Adenophora triphylla var. japonica (assembly GCA_022495995.1). Taxonomy (NCBI): domain Eukaryota; kingdom Viridiplantae; phylum Streptophyta; class Magnoliopsida; order Asterales; family Campanulaceae; genus Adenophora; species Adenophora triphylla. The sequence continues at coordinate 107,443 of JAFEMH010001479.1, read as the reverse complement.
GACATTTTTGTTGTAGGATTTAGCAATCTTTTGTTGATACGCTACTATCCTGATCTTGGCTGAATCCCTTAGCTCGTCTATGGTATCTAGATTATGACCCAGGTTGGCATCATTCTGCTCGTGTGTGTCTACATCTTGTATCTAGCAGTAGGGACGATGACTTCTGCCGGGATGACTGCTTCTGCACAAAATACTAAGGAGTAAGGGGTCTGGCCTGTCGCGTTCTTTGGTGTGGTTCTATCTGCCCAAAGGACAAATGGAAGCTCTTCTGCCCATCTTCATTTCTTTTGATCTAGCCTCTTTTTTAGGTTGTTGATGATTATTTTGTTACTTGATTCTGCCTGGCCATTAGCTTGAGGATGTACTGGTGAGGATGTCACCATCTTGACTCCCCATCTAGTGAAAAAATCCTGCGTCTTCTTGCTGATGAATTGGGAGCCGTTGTCGCATATTATTTCAGATGGGATGCCAAATCTGCTAAATTGTAGACACCCCATTCTGAACACATCGGATCATATTTATACCACTCTAAGTCTCGCTTTGAGTCAAGAAGTAGAAATCCATCATTTCGTCATGTTTTGTTACGTTTTGACTAACCATCATTAGTTTGGGACTAAACTGCATACGAGATAACGAGGAAAGGACAGAATTGTCCAACAGAAGCAATATCTCGCCGCGAGATGGCGTGTCTCGCGCGAGATATCTTCCTCTCCGCAAAGATGCGAAGATAGTTTCCTCGTCGATTTCAACCTCTTTTCGGGATAAGATTTTATCCATCCAGCCAACCAATAGAGTTTGGGGTCCAGAACCTTCTGAAAGGGTTTTAACTCTCCACCTCTACCTATCCAACCCTTATAAATACTTGGTGACTTCCAAGGATCGGAGGACCACGAATTTTCACAACACACACATATTTTGTTGGTTTCTTTCCCTGAAAGGTTCCTACAAAATCACTCTTAAAAATCACCTCAAAGTTTGTTTGTCAACCTTGTTGATAAACAAACATCAAGATCCAAGTCAAGGACTGAGGCAAAGCTCTGTCCGCATCAAGATTCGATTCTAAACTTGAGTCGAAACTCTACCCAAATCACCTCACGCAAGGTAACCCCCTAAATCCCTTTCTAATTGATTGTTAGAGTGGTATAAATCTATTGAATCTAGGATCGGCCTAGAGCCTCTCCAAATCATGGGGACGGTCTCGAAGCAATCGATCATATATTCCGTTTAACCCCGTTAAATGGATCTTTATTTGTTATATTTGAAATCATCTTATTTTCTCTGAAAAACCTCTCTTTTCTTTAGCAAGACTAATCTCCGGATTGGGTGGAATGGATACTCCTTGGCCTACCCATTCCATAACCTAAGCCCCGAACCCAATCTCTTTCAAAAAAAATGGTTTTTCTATGTTTTCCAAACGAATAATAATGGTGGCGACTCGAAATCAATCACAACGATCACAGTGGCGACTATGCTGGGGATTTGAAATTAAGAGGCTTAAACTTGCGTCAAAATTAAAATTATTGTAAATTCGATTTTCTGCTCTCATATGAGGCATATCTCGCACGAGATATCATATCTCGCGCGAGATATCGCCTCGGCAATCTGGTTGTTTTCTGGTTTCTCCCGTTCATCTCATAGTCCAAGACGAGAGCCGAACACGCAAGGGGGATCCCAGAATTCATTATCTGCAGAGTTTCCGCGTCTTAAGGCCTCCCTTAAGATGTAGAACTCGAATCTTTATTTCATTTAAATAATTGAATATTATTTATAAACTGCGTGTGATTGGGTTTTATTTAATTAAAGTCCGGTCCAATGGGGATTCGGGAGTTGTAAATTAAATTATTTATCTCTCTTTCTCTCTCTTTATGTGGAACTACGACGGCCTGAGTCTTCCTAAATTGGGAGAAACGTAGGCAACCACTTGGTGCGGCCACTATCTGTTTTCCTTTTGATTTTCAAAAAAAAATCTCTATTTTTATCTATCACCTAGATTGACTATCACACACGCGCACTCATGATATATCTGTCATTGCACTGCATACCCTCTATAAACCCGGGATCCACACTAAGGACGGATGACGGTAACCACCTAGTCGCCGGTCTCTCCGAAGTTGGACAATCCCACTCCGCGTATTCAATTCACTTAGATTGTCATATCGCGGGGAGCCTAGCCTTCTAGCCCTACATCGCCACATTCTCATGTAGATTGTCTTTTTAGGATCACTTCGTGACCGGTCGGTTTTGACTCGGTGATCTTTTCTTGTTTTTGACCAAAACAAAGCCATGTAAAATTGACAATAAAGAAGGACTCAGAAAAAGTCCCTTCGGAATGACCCTTTCGGATGTCCCTTTGAAAAAATATATATACATATAATCCTTCGAAAAAACGATCTTACATGGCTTTGTTTTACAAAAATCGGATTGATTGCTTAGTCGTTAGGTTCTGATAAAGGCCTTAGAAACCCCTCAAAACGGATTTTCCCTTCCGACCAAAATTTAGGTCTAATAAAAATCGAATTTTCGTGTGATTATCTCGCGCGGGACTACATATCTCGCGCGAGATAATGTATTTGTTTGCTGAAACTGAGCCTGAGCCATTTAAGCCTGCTTCCGACTCGTTGGGGCTAGATTTGATCCTGATATCGTCTCTGCATCCCTTCTTTCAGTTTTCCGAAGCTACTCAACTTCAAGACTCCCAACATAATGTCTACGGAAAAGTACTTCGTCACTAAGAGAGATCTCGAAGAGGAAGATTTACGAAGGATGACCAAGTCTCTTGTCGCCGAAATGGAGCATGTTGAGGGTTGGAGGGAAGCCTTTGATTTACCTTCCACCCGCATTGCTAGGGATTTCCGGAAGATGGAAAGTGACTCCGACAGTGGACGATCATCCGTACAAGAGGAGCTAAGTGACATCAAAACTCAACTTGCCAAAGCCCTGCAGCAAATTAACAACAATCACTCGTGGCATCACATGGAAGAATCCATCCAAGCTTAAAAGATAAAGATACTGATTGAAGAGCTCGAGGAAGTCAAGAGCGAACTCGAAACCATGACCCAAAAGTGTATCAACCTTGAAGCCCACATTGAAGATGACATTGATGAGAGGGTCAAGTATTTCCTCAATACTCTCTACCGTGACCTCAAAGAACAAATGGAAGAAGAATATCAGTCTCGCCACCTCGTCTTTGTGTAACACTATGAGAACCATATTTGAGACCTTCACAATCAAATGGCCAAGCGAAGGAAGGGAAGGATTTTCACCGACTTTGGTGGGATCGCTCTCGGACACATCTTCAGAAGTATTCACAAGGATGGAGTGATGAAACCGATGGAGGGCTACCAACCTAAGAGTGAAGGTCGATCTCCACACCTCTATTGCTACTACCATCAATGCCATGGCCATCACACCAATGATTGTTTCAACCTGAAGAATGCAGTCCAAGACTTAGTCGACAACGACACCATCAAACTTGCTCCTAGCGGTGGTGCCCTTGGTTGGATTAAGAAATGAGGGCTTCCTTTTCCTTTTTCAGTTATTTACTTTTAGTTGCAAAAGAAACAGTTAGTTCTAGTTTAGATTAGTCGGGTACTACTTGCCTAAAATCCTCATTTGTGGGCAGGAGTATCAAATTTGCTTTTCAATAATAGTTAGTCAGTATTTCCCTTTTCAATTCTGATTAATTCTTTGAGATCGAGAAAGAAAGCACTGTGAATGTCATAGAAACGTGCAACGAAAATGATTACTCCAAGGCACTTTGGTTTTCTGGAAGCCTTCCTGTCTGGAGAATGATGCTAGCAAAAGGATACTTCCCTGGCTTGGGGCTCGAAAAGCACTTACAAGGGATAACGGAACCACCACCAGTTCCCCCACCTCACACAAAGCATGGCCTAGGATACATCATTTCCATCCACGATGGGGATGACGAAGATGAGTGGGACTTCACTCAAATCAAGTGGGAAGGAACCGCATACAAAGGCCACAGAGACCCAAAGGCCAAGAATTACAACCTCGAGCCATATCGAAAGACACTCAATGGCTACTTCGTCCGGGAAGGGGAAAATACTCCCTACTTTATCTTTTCAGAACCATGGAACTGATGATAAAGGAAAGCGCCAACCGGGCTTTGAAATCTTCAGCGATCGCGATGCTTCTCCGTATGTAACGTAACTGTCCCGCTAATCCCTAAAGATTTGTGGGGCACAAAGGCGAAATGACAAGCGAATGGGACTTTGTGTTGGGAGAAGACATGCCGCGAGGTTCCAAGACCCTGTGTCGGTTAGAAGACAACCAGATCCATGCAATCTCCAAGGGGGACGCTCCAACTATTGATTACACAAGACTAATACAGAAATGTGATGAGCCAATTCTAAACTGGCACATCACCGGAGGACCAATTGTTGATGAATACTTCATGATCAAAGAGCTTGGTTGTACTCCCCATCCCCGCAGGAAGATAGGCCCTGTAACTTTCACATTGGAAGCAGGCTCCACCTCCGATGAACTCACTCAAGAGGAAATCGAGGCGGTGGCTGAACTTGTATTCCCTTACTTCCTTAATGAAAACTTTGATCTTTCTGAGTACCCTGAGATTGCTAACATCGTGAATGATGAATTAACTAATAATAATCAATATAACGAACACGTTAATAATGAATCATACGATGAGATATATCAAGAAAACGAACAAATCTTAAAAGAATTAGCTAAGCAAGTAGGTCGTTATGGAAAGAATGGCCCTGTTGACGACGAGAAAATGCAAACGGTTAATCTTGGGACAATGGAAGACCCCAAAGAAACAAAGATCGGCAGCTTCTTCAAGGGGGAAGACAGAGAAACCTTGACGCAGGTCCTCAGAGAATATGTCGACGTCTTCGCTTGGTCCTACAAAGATATGCCTGGGTTGAATCAGTCAGTTGTAGAACACAAGATACCGCTGCTACCCAACGCCAAGCAAGTCAAACAGAAAATGCGCAGAATTAAGCCGGAATGGTCAATGCAAGTGAAAGAGGAAATCATGAAGCTCTTGAATGTAGGGTTTATCAAAGTGATCGAATATCCGAAATGGCTAGCAAACACGGTACAGGTAGCCAAGTCAAACGGGAAAATACGAGTCTGTGTTGATTTCAGAGACTTGAATAAGGCATCCCCTAAAGATGACTTCCCGCTACCAAACATAGACATGTTGGTCGACGCCACAGCCTCATACGAAGTCCGCTCATTCGTCGACGGTTTCACAGGTTATAACCAAATCCTCATGGCAGAGGAGGATCAGCACAAAACAGCATTCACCACACCTTAGGGAACGTTCTGTTACATGGTCATGCTGTTTGGTCTCAAGAATGCTGGGGCTACTTACCAAAGGGCAGTCACGACACTATTCCATGACATGATCCACAAAGAAATAGAGGTATACGTGGACGACATGACTGTTCACTCAAAAGGGACGGATGGTCAGCTCTTCAGAGATCTCAGAAAATTCTTCAATCGACTGAGACAACACAAGATGAGACTCAACCCCGCCAAATGCTCATTCAGAGTGGTCAAAGGGAAAGTCTTAGGGTACATGGTCACAGAGCGTGGCATAAAGGCAGACCCCGCTAAGATAAGGGCTATCATTGACATGCCTCCACCTGCAACACGTAAAGAAGTAAAGGGATTCATGGGCAGACTTCAATATATCAGTCGATTCATCAATCAACTGACTACAATGTGCGATCCCATCTTCAAGCTACTCAAGAAAAATGCACCTCAAGAGTGGATCGGAGAATGTCAAGAAGCATTCGAGGAAGTTAAGCACTACTTAACTTCCCCGCCCATCCTGGTTCCACCACAGAAGGAAAAGCCCTTAAAGCTATACCTCACGGTTACTGACAATGCACTAGGGGCTATGCTCGCTCAGGAACAGCCGGCCTCATATACAGAGAATGCCATCTATTTCGTCAGCCGCAGATTCCAAGGCAGCGAAATCAACTACTCTCCACTCGACAGATCCTGCGCCGCTCTCGTTTGGGTTTCACAAAGACTAAAACACTATATGGAAGCCTTCCCGGTTCGTCTCATTGCAAGGATGGATCCGTTGAAATACATCCTAGACAAATCAAATTTGTCTTCAAGATTGGCCAAATGGTACTTCATGCTCGCGGGGTATGATATCACTTACATCACTCAAAAATCCGTCAGGGGGAGTGTATTCGCAGATCAGTTGGCCGAATTTCCTTGTGACGAAGTGAAGGGGGAAGACCCGCAATTCCCTGATGAAGACATCATGAGTATAGAAGAAGAAAATAAGTGGCAATTATTTTTCGATGGTGTAGCTAACAAGAGAGGGTTCGGCATCAGAATGTTGTTCGTAGACCCTAAGGACATCTATACTCAACTGGCAATACGTCTTGACTTTGACGCCACCAACAACACCGCAGAATACGAGGCTTGCATAGCGGGGCTTGAGGCAGCCCTAGAGCGCAACGTGACTGAACTCGAGGTATTTGGGGATTTCCAGTTAATCATCAATCAGACACTGAAAAAGTGGAGGGTCCAAGATCCAACCCTTCAAAGATACAGTGCCCACCTCCAAGAGTTGGCGCAACAATTTCAAGATGTCTCATTCCACTACCTCCCCAGAGACAAAAATCGGTTTGCGGACGCATTAGCCACACTCGCTTCTTTGGTTGAAATTCCTAAAGGGAAGGCAGTCAAACCTTTCAAAATAACACGACGTTCAACTCCTGCCTACTGCAACGTTATAGATCTCCATGACTGCAAAGATAAATGGTTATCCGAATGTACCATTGTTGAGAACTCCGAAAAGAAACCGTTGTACCATGACATTTGGCATTTCATCCTAGATGGAACCATCCCACCTGAGACAGACCAGAAGACTCAGATTGCCCTTAAGAGTTTGGCCGCTAATTACGTCATCACTGCTGGCCGTCTATTCAAGAAACATTCCCAAGGAAACCTCCTTTGTGCCACCAAGGAAGAGGCCCGAGAAATAATGGACCATGTTCATCAAGGCATATGTGGAACCCACATGAGGGGAAACATGCTTGCCAAAAAGATCATCAGACAAGGGTACTTTTGGCTAACCATGGAAGTCGACTGTACCAAAAATGGTCAAGAAGTGCCACAAGTGTCAGATACATGCCAACCTTCAGCACGCACCGCCTTCCTTGCTGTACCCTATGACTTTTCCTTGGCCGTTTTCTACATGGGGGATAGATGTGATTGGAAAGGTCACACCCATAGGAGCTAACGGACACTGCTTCGTCCTAGTAGCCATCGACTATTTCACTAAATGGGTTGAGGCCGCCTCCTACAAAGTTCTGAATGCCAGAAAGGTTGCAGAATTCATCAAGCACAACATCATCTGCCGATATGGGGTCCCACAAGAGATGATATCCGATAATGGGTCACACTTCGAGAAGGAAACCGATCGCCTCCTCACTGAGTACAAAAATCACAAGGCACAAGGCACAAGTCATCTCCTTATAGGCCTCAAACGAATGGAGCAGTTGAAGCCGCGAACAAGACAATCGAGACCATCATCAGAAAAATGGCAGTCACTGGAAAAGACTGGCCCGACAAGTTACCCTTCGCACTATGGAGATACCGCACTTCAGTCCGGACAGCTACAGGAGAGACTCCCTACGCCCTCACATTCGGAATGGATGTTGTCTTGCCGATAGAATTGGAAATACCATCACTATGGGTTCTCCTAGAAAACCAAGTGAACGAAGTCGACTGGTTAGAAAGCAGATACGAGGAGTTAGCCCTGCTAGATGAAAGAAGACTAAAGGCAGTCGAGCACACTCAAGCTTACCAAATAAGAATGGCAAGAGCTTTCAACAAAAAGGTCAAGACAAGGAACATCAGAATAGGTGACCTGGTTCTCCGTGAGCATCGTCCTGGACCTTTTAACCCGTTAGGAAAGTGGGGACCAAGATGGATAGGACCCTACATCGTGAAGAAGATATTCTCTGGGGGAGCCCTTCAGCTGGTGGACTTAGACGGAGATCAACTACCGAAGCCGGTCAACATGGACAAGCTCAAGAAATACTTCGCGTGACTTGGCCTCCTAAAAAGAAATCGCTCGCTAGGTTGAAAATCCCGAAAAGGACGGCCTAGGCAAAAATTAGAGCTTGCACAAGAAAAGAAGCTTGCTAGAGTAAAAACTTGAAGGGGCAGTCTAGGCAAAAGAAAGGGTGTGCATAAAAAAAAAAAAAAAAGGAGGGGGCCTTGTCTCGCTTCGGTCCGAAGCAGTAATTTTGTCCTTTTTCTAAAAAATGAACTACGTTAGACCTGAGCCTCTTATTTAATTGCTGTAAAAGAGGAACGTAGTCAGCCTTCGGGTTCGGTCTAATCATATAAATAAATCTACTTTTGTCCTTGTATTAATCGAATGCATTTTATTAACGGAAAAAGGGAAATCCTAACCACAACGACTAATTTGCTAAGCTAACAATCTTGAAAAAAATGATAGTAAAACAAAACAATTGATCTATCAAAGCAATCTCTTGGTACTCCTTAAGATCTAGCCTTTCATTGACTTGGTAGGCCGGCGGACATGGTCACCACCGTCTTCGCGATCCTTCTTGCGCTTTGAGCCCCTCAAAGCAGAACATCCCTCAAGACGATCAAAGACAGACTCCGAAAGCCTCTTGAAGACACTGGGCCTATCTAAAGCTTGAGTCTTTTCAGGCATCCCTTTGCCTCGCCTCTCGTACCAATTCCCATCAAGAAAATCCTGGGTCGGATCGGTTCGTACATTAGCATGATCAGACTGAGCCTCGCTCCTTCGCAGAGTACTGCTAGCCACAAAAGAATCCCCCAGCAGTGAAAGCCGCAGATCATCAATCTTCTCCACACTAGGGTGCCCGGTATGAAGAAACCAATCCAAGTACTTGTCGGATAAGAAGATACTTGCATTAAAAGTCCGAAGGTTCGACCAGCGGTCCCGACTATTTCCTTCGCCCCATGCTTGAGCTAGCGCCTGCGCAAACTCTACACCAATGTAAGACACTTCACGAGAAGCTCCTTCAAAAGATAAGTGTCCAGCGACTGACTAAACTGATGGAGCACCCGTTTGGGAAAATAGAAAGAGGAATCTCGCAAACCCGAAAGAACAACCCTGTCAAAACCCTTGGTATTGGCAACATACTTGTTCAACCTCCAATAAGGTGGACACCAAAGAATATCATCAGTTTCGGTCTTCGCAATCAACTCAGCCCACTCGTCCACCGAGAGATCCTTGATCAATAACTTTCGCGTATGATATGTGAACGGGGAATATTCCAATGGGGGGCCTACCAGCTTGAGATGCTCCCTAAGCCAAATAGTCAACATAAGAGGACTCCCTTGAGTCATGGCACCGGTCCTATGCAGCTCATCAAGACCATGCAGGGTTTCACCCAAGATTAGCGGAATAATGTTCCTAGAACGTTTTCTAGCCTGCAGAATAATTTCCACCAGTTGGGAGTCAACCAAGTTGTCCCTGCATGTAAACAGAACATCTCCGAAAAGAGAAAGGGCCAGAAAGTTCCGTTTGTAGACACGAAAGGCGTCATCATCTGAATCCCCGCTGAAGCGTTCTGGAAAAGAAGAGCAATCAACCCATTTGCGGTGAACCAACTCATAGCAAGTATCAAGGGGGATCCCTAACAATTCATTCAAAGCCTCTGAATGATTCCTATGATACTTAGGAACAGTGATCTCACCAGTCAAAGGCATATCCAAGATAATGGCAAATTCCTCCACAGTAGGCACCATCTCATTCAAAGAAAAATTGAAGAGATGAATAGAGGGATCCCAAAATCGAGCAGCACCCTGCAAAAGATTTCAATCCGGTTGGAGGTTCTTCAAGGTAAAAAGGATTCTAAATCAGAATTCTGCTACAAACCTATTGCGAGATCGATTGCGAAACGACCTCACAAAATCTCTTGATGCTTGCTTGAAAGATTCAATCACTTCAGACGACAGAGAAAAATCATCGACAATCATGGACGTTGGGGCAATCTCCTTGGAAGCCATGGATCGTAGGGTTGGAAAAGAAGCCAAGAGTTTCACCCTAACAGAATATCTCTAGAGTTTGAAAGGCTAGAATGAGTTATCTGGCCGGACTACGGGGTGATTTTATAGGGAAAACTGACAAAATCCTGTTCGAAAAAGGAAGAGAACTCTGCCTGGGTAGCGTGTCTCGTGCGAGACACCTTGTCCCACGCGAGATATTGCTATGACAAGACAGCAATAGTTCTGCTCAAACAACAATCTAGCCCCGACTTGACGAAGCAAGTCTCGAAAAACCTGCGCATACAGTTCATAACATGTAGTGCAACACCAATTCCAAGCTCAAAATTGTGGCCTTGATGGCCATTCCATTCCATTTCCAAAAAAAAAAGCATGGAAAGTCGAGAAAGTTAATAAACTAATTAGACCTAGGATTAGGGATTAAGAAAACCATGTTTTTTGTGCTACCTACTTGTTTCTAACAGGTACCAAAGAAAAAGAAAAATTGTCTGGGCCCACACGGCCAATATGTACAGATCATCAGAAATCAGATAAAGAGAAAAGGAGGGGATCACGCCATCAGATCGCCCGAGCTACCGGCACCTCCGCCATCACCACCACGGGGGCTACCATCCCTCCTCGACCTCTTGGCTCCACAAGTAGGGGTCACCACCGAGGCCACTGTCGAGGCCGCCAAAGAAGCCTTATGGAACAGCCTCTCGGACAGGTCCGACACCAGGGCCATCAGTCCCGCCATCTTGGTCGCTCCACGGTTGTAATCGGCCGCGGACATGGTGACCTGACAACAAAAGAAAGGAAGTGCTCAGATGAAGTCGGACATATACACTTATATGGACGAATACGAGAGATAATACGTGTAGCTCAGAGGACCGAAGTCTGGGGCAAAAGGCAGAGAACCAGCAGACTGGGAGGAAGTGCTAGGGGCTAATGAACCTGAGGCAGAAGCAGAGGCGGAGCCACGAGCGTGCGATCACCTATCACCCACCAGAAGGGGACCCATCAGTCGAGGTAGGAACTCCGCATAAGAGGCCCCGAGGATAACACAAGCCATCGCCACATCACCCACCATAAGACCTGCATAATCATCATCTGGAATGGAGTAGGTGGGATACATCGGCCTCAGCGGATCCGCTGGCACCATATATGATAGTCTACCCCGGCCATGCTGTGGGAAGACCCGCTCACCAAGATACATGGTATCCCCCTCCAAAGATGCCAGCATCCTCTACATTCCAGTAGCATCCCAAGCACGATGCACCTCCCGCTCCAACAGGGTCCATGGATAAAGGCCTAGCCTCTTGATGAATGAGTTTTACACTCATCCATTTAATACTTTATAAACTTATTATATGCTTAATCCTTGAGTTTTGTGTGTTTAATGGGTGTTTTTAGTGTTTTCTAGTTTTCAGGGGTCCAAGTGGAGATTGAGCAAATTTAGAAGCATTTTGTGCCACTTTGGAAGTTCGAGGGCCAAACTGTAATTTTCAGAAGTTCAGGGACCTTATTGTAAATTTGGAAAATTGAGAAAAAAATTGGTTTTCTAAAAGTTCAGGGCGAAACGAAAATATGAAAGTTCAAAGACAAGTGCAACAGAAATTTTTATAATGTCTAAAATGCGAAAAAAGACGACGGTGCAATTATGGGGCGAAACGAATACTAATTGGGCCTAACCAAGGCCAAGCAATGGCCGAGGGAATCAGTTGGCCGGCCACAAAGGAGCAGAATGGCCTAGGTTTGCATGAAGAATGCCTGGCCAAGGATTGCATGGTATGAGCTGGGCCAGGAATGTGGAATGGAATTGGGCCTAACGTGGGCTAGTTTGGGCTGCCTTAATCTTAAGTAATGGAGGCTGTTCACATGAAAACCTAGGAATATTAAAAGACTTCAATTGGGTTGCATCCGTGGGTATTTTAATTGAGGAGGAACACTATTTTCAGATATCATCTTTTCATAATATTATCATCTTTTCATTTTTTTTTATTTTCTTTTTGGTGTTCTATCATGTTTCTCATGGATAGCTAAACCCTAATTCTTGGGATTGGAGGTAACAATTTAATGTTTTAATTTTCATCTATTTCATTGTAAGATTTGGGATTATCAAGTAGTTCTTAATGCAATTTTAGAATATGTATGTTGCATGCCATATGTATTTTTGAATGATCTTGAATTATAATTGTGAACCGCCAAATTCGCAATTGTAATTAGTCGTTGCTTGATAATTACAATTTGTTGAATCCTCGCCAAAAGATTCATAAGAATTGTAGTTCTTGATGTTCTTCTTTTCTAAATGGGTTTTCAATTAATCTATGAACGGGCCAAGGGATTAGATTAATTGGAAACACTTGATTGCAAATCACCCGCCTAAGTGTCCCAATCATACTTTTGTAAGAACGAACCCCAAGTGTACTTTGATTGATGATTATTGAAATTTGAGCATAATTGTGAACCCAATCCCGAGAATTCCATTCCGTTTTATTGTTAAAATCTTTTCTATACAAATTTAGTTTTTCTTCAAAAGCATTAGTTTTTTTTTTTAACAACAAACTCTCGTTTTTTATTAAATCTTTGTCATAGCAATAATTTTACATACTTTGAAATACGTGTCTCGGTGGTTCGACCCTACTTACCCTATCTACAAATCAATTGTAGGTAGTTTGAGTCAGAAATTTTATTTTGACGTTTCGACACTCGTCAAAATTTGGCGCCGTTGCCGGGGACACATTTATTTTAAAGTTGATTTAATTATTTGCTATTGTGAATATTATTTTGTATATATTTTTTGTTTTCTCTTGTTGATGCGATGGAGACGGAAGAAATTATTGAAAAATCATGGCATGAGCAAGTTGATGAAGTTGAGTTTGCTCTTTATGGTGAGATGCGTGGCGATGAATTTCAAGAAAATATGGTCACTATCGCCAAGATCGACAAGCCATGTTTGAATGAACACCAACCTCTATGCATGGAAAATGCCGATGACGGATCCTCCATCATTTTGGTGATCCCTCCCATCTTTGGAGACGGAGAAAGTAGCAAGGAATTCCGAGAGAAGAAGCCCAAGAAATTCAAAAATCAAAAATTCCCTTGGACCCTAAATGATCATATATCTAAGGGAATATTTATGGGGCTAAAACTGGAAGTGAAGACCCGCGAGACGGTGAAGTGGGCAAAAGGAAGGAAGGTGAAGGTTAAGATAACCTTGGCATCGGTCTAGCTATACGACCTTAACAAAGCGTTACTTGGGAGGCAACCCAAGGTGAGTAGTTTAATTTGTAGTTCCTTTATTTTAATAAAAAATTAAAAAAATAATAAAAAAAAATTTAATTGTTCCTTTGTTTTCATCACTTAGATTTCATTGTTTTCATTTAAATGTTTTCAATTAAAAAAAAATATATATTAATTTCGTGGAACGGTGCTATTTTACGTGGTTTTGTTTGTGATGTGTAGGAGGAGTAAATCTGAGCATTCCATGGCCTACCCATGAAAATTATCATGGCCATGATGTTATTTTGGTAGTAAAAGGTGCAAGTCGATCTGCGCAAACCATGGGCAGCCCATGGTTTTGTCCATGGCCATGGACGCCAAAGGGGTGAAAGCTTTCAGCATTGTCCATGGGGAGGTCATGGTTTGATCCATGGCCATGATTCAAGATTGTGCAAAAGTAGAGGAGTTGTTTAGGAAATGAGAGAAGGGGGTCAATTAAAAATTTCCATTAACCAAGGGGTTAGTCAGTAAAAAAAAATTAAAAAAATAAATAAAAAAAAATAATAATAAAAAAATTTGAAACTGCCTCAACCCTTTAATTCCCCACGACCTCCTCTGTTTATCTTCTCCACCATTTCAACCGCAACCCCTCCACCATTTCAGCCGCTCCCTATTCCTCTCCTTTTTCCGTTACCAGTTTCATCCCCCCTTACCGTTACAATCCAGCCGAACCTCCCTACCCTTCCCGTTTCCACAACCCAAAACCCTCTTCAAACCCGCTACAACCCAAAGCTCTCTTTAATTCGCCGTCCTCCCCTAATCTCCTCCTTCCCAGTTTCGTTCCAAAACCCAAGCCCTTTCTCCAAAGCTCCATCAATTCCGGCCAAGACTCCATTAATTCCGGCCGGTTCATCTTAATTTTCCAGCAAATCCCTCCCCCTTCTTCTAATCCAACCGCCGTTCCTCCTCCTTCTTCTCTTCCCGTTTCCAGTGCTAAACCCACATCCACCAAGTCATCTAAAAAAAACCTGCCCCCCTCAATTCCGGCCGAAGTTAATCAATTCCGGCCAAAGTTTCGTATATTAGGAAGTTGCCTCTCATCACCAATGAGTATAGCATGGCGAATACCCCAAAGTTGTAGAGGAATGGCAGATTCACATTCTTTAAGCCGAGCAGCCTTCATCAATCACAACCAATCCCACGGGGACATTTCGGAAAATGTAATTTGATAGAGCTTGACGCCGTGCAGAAAATCAACAGTGCATTTTTCAAGCAGAATTTTCTGATTTCATAATATTCACTCATTGTTGGCAAAGTAATTTTCAAGTTAAGGTACTTTAGTATTACTAGGCTTTCTGCTCGGATCCTTCTCAGCTCCGGCCAAAACCCAAAACCCAATTTTGCAAAACCCTTTCCATCTGCAACCAGCTCCCTTCTTTTCCATCGCCAAAACTCCACTGTTACACCAAGCACCGATTCTTTTTCACAGATTCAACACTTGAAGCTTTCATTTTAAATAAAATTGTTGTTGTTAATTTTGGAGTTGGGACGGACTTGAGCTAGTTTGAAAAATGGTGAGGAGTTGTCGAATGTTGCTAAAGAAAATAATTCTTTCAAGTCAAAATCGAAGGTGACTCGAGGATCAAATGGGAAGCGTTCGGACACTTGTTCAATATTAAGGTTGTAAGTATCATCCTTTTTATTTTTATTTTTATTTATTTTTTCTTTTTTATTCACATTAGGGACAATGTGCATATTAAGTTTGGGGGTGGAAAATGTATATATTTGGTGTTGGTGTTTTGTTTAGGGTAGTTTTAATTTAGTTTTTATTGAAAAAAAATTGAAAAAATAAAATTTGAAAAAAAGAAATGAAAAAAAAAAAAGTAGTTAGCTATGTCCTTTTCGTGTATAGTGTTTTGTTAACATTCTTGGTGTTTTTCATAATTGCATGTGATTTGTTGTGACCGCTAATGAGGATAATGTGGTATGATAATTTGTATATGCAAGTTTTGGTATATTTTTGATTAATTGTGGTACATTACTTAAGAGTTATGATTGTGTCCTAAATCTCTTAGTTGCAGTTTTGTGTACTCTTGGAAATATTCTCTTTGTTGATAATTTTGATCCAATTTTTATTAAAGTTTATAGTACACCATCATCTTTTAAGTTAATGAATTTGTTTATTAAATAGCAACATTATGCGAATCATAAGATGAGTACTCCTTAGATGTGAATGGAACCCCCCTTGTTGTCTTGAAAAAAAAAAAAATAAAGAAAAAAAAATGAAAGGGGAATGAGAGCAATGGCAATTCAATTTATACTCGGTGATACCTCCAGACGTGTAGATTAATTGGTTAGGGATTATTCTAGCTTAACCAGATTTCTGGGTATGCAGTAGCGTTATGGAGGAAGAGCTTTACCGCCGCGATGGTCCGTACCAAGCTCGATACCGAAGTGGCTAACTCTCAAACCTTTAAATAAATATTCCTAAAGTAGCTCGGGGCACGGCGTTCGCTGCGACGTCGCTTCCTTGCCAAATAGGAGTATAAAGTAATAAATCTCTACCTAGTATTAGGGGCATGGAGTTCGCTGCTACAGTGTTCCCTACTTGAATGGTAGAAGATTTAAAAATGTGCTTAAAGAATCAAGTTTGGGGGGGTGTGTAGTGGTTCATGGGAGTATTCGTGCTTTGCATTTAAATAGTGTTGTTGTTTGATAAATAAAGTCAATAAAATAAAAGATGATTGGTGTACTTAGCTTTATAAAAATGGATCTTGGTTGTGAGTAAAGAGAAAGATGATAGTGCGTATAGAGATTTATGGTGTAATTATAATGGTTAAGTAAGATATTACAATTAATGGAAAATATATTGATACTTGCATAAGTGGAAGATATTATCCTGCGGTTGATTGGTTTATTGTAATGTGTGAATTGTGCAATTGTGGAACATGCAAGAATGTGTGGACATAGTTAATTGTAGGTTAGAATAATTTGTTTTTTTAGTTTTGTGTCAGTTTAGTTTTATATTGTTTATAGTTTATTTTATTGTTTGCTCGAGGACTAGCAAATGTATAAGTTTGGGGGTATTTGATGAGTGAGTTTTACACTCATCCATTTAATACTTTATAAACTTATTATATGCTTAATCCTTGAGTTTTGTGTGTTTAATGGGTGTTTTTAGTGTTTTCTAGTTTTCAGGGGTCCAAGTGGAGATTGAGCAAATTTAGAAGCATTTTGTGCCACTTTGGAAGTTCGAGGGCCAAACTGTAATTTTCAGAAGTTCAAGGACCTTATTGTAAATTTGGAAAATTGATAAAAAAATTGGTTTTCTAAAAGTTCAGGGCGAAACGAAAATATGAAAGTTCAAAGACAAGTGCAACAGAAATTTTTATAATGTCTAAAATGCGAAAAAAGACGACGGTGCAATTATGGGGCGAAACGAATACTAATTGGGCCTAACCAAGGCCAAGCAATGGCCGAGGGAATCAGTTGGCCGGCCACAAAGGAGCAGAATGGCCTAGGTTTGCATGAAGAATGCCTGGCCAAGGATTGCATGGTATGAGCTGGGCCAGGAATGTGGAATGGAATTGGGCCTAACGTGGGCTAGTTTGGGCTGCCTTAATCTTAAGTAATGGAGGCTGTTCACATGAAAACCTAGGAATATTAAAAGACTTCAATTGGGTTGCATCCGTGGGTATTTTAATTGAGGAGGAACACTATTTTCAGATATCATCTTTTCATAATATTATCATCTTTTCATTTTTTTTATTTTCTTTTTGGTGTTCTATCATGTTTCTCATGGATAGCTAAACCCTAATTCTTGGGATTGGAGGTAACAATTTCATGTTTTAATTTTCATCTTTTTCATTGTAAGATTTGGGATTATCAAGTAGTTCTTAATGCAATTTTAGAATATGTATGTTGCATGCCATATGTATTTTTGAATGATCTTGAATTATAATTGTGAACCGCCAAATTCGCAATTGTAATTAGTCGTTGCTTGATAATTACAATTTGTTAAATCCTCGCCAAAAGATTCATAAGAATTGTAGTTCTTGATGTTCTTCTTTTCTAAATGGGTTTTCAATTAATCTATGAACGGGCCAAGGGATTAGATTAATTGGAAACACTTGATTGCAAATCACCCGCCTAAGTGTCCCAATCATACTTTTGTAAGAACGAACCCCAAGTATACTTTGATTGATGATTATTGAAATTTGAGCATAATTGTGAACCCAATCCCGAGAATTCCATTTCGTTTTATTGTTAAAATCTTTTCTATACTGAACGGTATAAACCGAGCTACGAACATGGGCTTGCTCGAACCTGGGCCCAACTATATTGGGACATGGATATTATATATTCATCAAGTATTAGGGCCGAGCATTATCTTCCTCGTATGCCGAGGAACATTTACCTTGACATTATGTCGCTATTCTTGGGCCGGCCTGTCTCAATTACCGAGGATAGAAAAGTCCTTTGCTCGGCATGTCACCAATTACCGAGGAAACAAAAGTATTCTCCCCGGCATAATTTCATGTCGGTCATTCATCAAGTGACGAGGAAGCAGGATCGTTCTCCTCGGCACATTTGCCAAAGGCCGAGGAAAAACATTTACCTTCCTCGGCGTTCCGGCTAGCAGTATACACAGTCCTTGTCAAACAAGGATTCTACAATCATTATCCAATCAGGAATACTACTTATCAACATCAATTCAAGTCAAACAATGACTCCTCAACAAGATATAATTCTATTAGAATTATATCTTATCTCTTTACAAGTTTATTCCAACATGGATTCTACTTATCCATTCTTATAAATACAAGCCCCATGGCTCATTATTCGGTACGTTACTTTTTACATTGGAGAAACTCTGTCAATTTGATTTCTCTAATATCAACCGTGAACTTACTCTCACGCCGGAGGGCCTTTAGCCGGATCCGCCCCGGCTTAGTTTACGTGTTTTCTCTTATTTTCAGGCCTTGCAATCGCCGGAGCATTCAACGCTTGGATTTGGGCTGTTTTGACGATTTTGGCATCATCAATTGGTTCCATTGCCGGGAAATCGATTCAAACACCCTTTGTTTGGCCTGGAAAATCTCGCCTGAGAAGCTATTTTCCGTTGGATTTGTTCTTGATCGAAATTGGTAATTTTCGCTCCGACAGGCTCTGTTCTTGATTCGGTCGGAATTTGTAAACTTCCACCGGAAACTGCATTAATTCGGCCGGAAACTGCTAGTTCACGACTGAAGCGAAATTTGTGGCTTGAATTTTTGTGTTGGGAAAATCACAATTGGCTGTTTGTTTTGGTTAAAATTTACCCTAATTTTAGCCATAAATTCGGGTCTGGTGAAATTGTGATTTTTGGAAAATTTTGCATTTAATAATCTGTTTGTGATTCGTAATGGACGGACAATTCACAAGTGTTACTGCTGAGGATCCCACCCAAGTGAATGGGGGAAACACCGGAGCCGAGGAGCCACTGCCTCCTCCTCCTCCTCTACCTCAAGCCGATGCCATTCCTCCCCTTGCCATGACTCTTCGTTCCAGAGGTCAGGCAAATGCCGAGGGAGAGGGCAATGACCTTCCTCGTCCTACTCGTACTCGTGGGAAGCAAGCAGGAAGGAAGAAAACAAAGAATGCCGACGCCGGTCAAGCAGGAGGATCTCAACCCGTTGACCGACGCTCTTTGTTACACAAACAAATGGAGACTTTGCAAAGGATGTATGAGACACAAGTTGCTCTGTTGCAAATGGATCCAGACCATTCCATGGCTCCCTTCATTGTACCATCAATGGGCCCACCTTTGAGAAAGGAACAGGGAGAGCATCAGGCTCCTCCCCTGAAGACTGCTGAGCTACCACTGCCAACTCCCATGGATTCTCCTCATCCTCGGCATAACAAGAAGCATAAGGAGCCCGTGGTCGACCCGAGAAGCCAAATAACTCCTAGGGAAGAGGAAGTGAACTCCAAGGACCTAAGAACAAGACTCGCCTTGAATAGACGCCTATCACCTCGCTCGCCTCATCATGACACCTAGGCGTCCCGCGTCTCCTCGAGCTCGTCGGCCGATTCTCCTCGTCCTCGTCATTCAGATTCTCATCGCACTCGTCGACCGGACTCTCCTCGTCCTCGGCATCGGGAATTTGCTAGGCCAAGAACCCCGTGAGCCCTACAGATGATACTTGGCGCACAAGACCCGGAACCAAGACGTGATAGGGCCCCTCCAAACGTGATGGTCACCGACATGAAGAAAAGCATAGTAGGGTGAATGATCGCCCCAAAGAAAAGTCCGTTAGAAACTCCCAACGAAACACTCGCTCAACCAATGAGAAGGAAATAGAAACAAAGCAATGGGAGCTGCTGAAGCAAAGGCTGGATGATATGGAGAGGGGAAAGAAATATAATGACGATGATTATGATTGGGCCACCCGTCCGTTTTCCTTGAGGATAACTGCAGCACCTCCCCATCCTAACCTCAAGCTCCCAAATTTCGAGAAATATAACGGAACCACCGACGCCAAGGACCATGTGCAAAGTTTTGAACAAACCATGAATCTCCTCACCACCGCCGATGACTTGCTCGCAAAGCTTTCGCGAGCACCTTTTCCGGAATGCCTTGACCGGTTCCGTGAGCTCAAGAAAGGTTGCATCGATTGCCGGAGGGGCATGAGGAGAATGTTCTTAGATCACTTTGCCACTACTGGGAAGAGGAAGATGAGATTAACCGACTTGGCCAACATTGAACAAGGGAAGGGGAGACCACCCTTAGCTACTACAATAGGTTCAAAAATGGCGGATCAAGTCGAAGAAAGCCTTACCGATAGGGAGGTCATAGTTTGCTTCAACTCGGATTAAAGTCTCGGCCCCCTCATTTATGAACTCTCGCCCAGTGGAACCCACCTCCAAGGCCGAATTGTACAAAGTGGCTTATGCCATTTCCATGGCCGAAGATAAGACAAAGAAAAGGGGAGCCGACAAGACGGAACAGAAGCAACTAACTCCCGGCGTAATGACAATGGGAACGGCAAGAAAGGAAAAAATAAAACCAGAAGCACTGAGAAGCTGGAGTTCACTCCCCTTACAAAGCCCATCTCCGAAATCATGCAGATGGTGAACCTTCCTCCACCTCGTCCGCTGACTGATAACCCGAAGTATCCCCGCAACAAGAACAAATACTGTGATTTTCACAAGGACAACGGGCACACCACTGATGGTTGCTGGGCCCTTAAGAAGATAATCCAACAATGGGTTGACGAGGGAAAATTAGACCGTTATGTCATGAAGAAAGATGGCAAGCGAAAGCGGAAGCAAGAGGAGAGTGAAGATGACTCCAAGAGCGAGGATGAAGATCGAAGGCCTCCTAGGGCTAAATTACACGTGATCCGTGAAGAGGTGACCTCCACCGAAAGCTAAGGGATCGATCCACGAGCTAAGCAAAGTATACCATGTCCCCGCTTGGATCCATAAAGCGTAAGAAATCATTAGTTTTTCTCCGAATGAGTTGGCGGGAAGTCGAGCAGCTCGTGAGTGCCATTGGTCATCAAGGGCCGAATTGACAATGTTGAATCTGAAAGACTTCTTGTTGATACGGGGGCCTCCCGTGACATCCTATATTATTCAGCCTTCCAACAGATGGGGTTGAAAGACACAGCGCTAGAGCCATATCATGGAAGGCTTGAAGGATTCACCAACCATAAGGTTGGAGCAAAGGGAACCGTAGAGCTAGAACTCGAAGTCGGCGATCATCCCTTCCGAGCCAAAGCTACTGTCACTTTCATAGTCATGGACTTGACTAGTGACTATCATGCGATTATTGGCATTCCAAGTCAAGCTAAACTTGGGATGGTAGCCTCCCTTCCTCACCAACGGGTTAAATTTCCCACTCGTGGCCGGCATTGGATGCGTGAGGGCAACCCCCCAAAGATTTCTTGGAACATGTTGTCAAGAGCCGGAAAAAGTAAAAAAGCGTGGAGATAGATACGCCCGAGGAGAACATCAAGATCACCAAATCAGAAGACCACGGAAACTAGCTCTAGAATGAACTATATCCGTGAAGTATGGGAAAGTGAGGAAGAGGAACCTATGGTCCTAGAAATTGTGGATGACCAAGGCATAACTCTAACCACACCGGAAGAAGAGCCTATGGTCCTAGAAACTGCGGATGACCAAGGCATAGTTCTACCCATCTCCGAGGAAGACCCCATTCTCGTCAATGACCGTAACTCTGGGGCCAACCATGACTCGGGAAGAACGATCTTCCGTACATCGATAAACTTATGGAGGAAGAAGGCCTCAATGTAAACGACAATGAAGGGAGAAGAATCGTAGAGATCATCATCGAATCCTGGAATTTCGAGACGGACCGTAAATGAAGCCTCGTAGATGAGCTAGAAGAGGTAGTCATTAATCCCGACTATCCCGAACAAAAAGTCAAGCTAGGAGGCCAGCCTATCACAGAAGAGAAAGAAAGAATCATATCCCTCTTGAAAACAGCCTCGACGTCTTTGCTTGGAGAGTCGAAGACATGAGGGGAATCAATGAAGAAGTAGCCCTCCACCGCTTAGAAGTTGATCCTCTAGCGAAGACCATCTCCTGCACGAGGAGAAATTTTGCAAGAGACAAGGAGGAAGCTATAAAAGAAGAGGTGCGTAAATTACTCAAATACTGAATAATTCGCGAAGTTAAATACCCCGTTTGGTTGGCTAATGTCGTTATGGTGAAGAAGCAAAATGGGAAATGGCGTATGTGCATAGACTTCACCGATCTAAACAAAGCCTCGCCCCAAGGACGCCTATCCTCTCCCCGTAATCGACAAGTTAGTGGACTCCATTTCGGACACCAAACTCTCGCCTTCTTAGATGCCTACTCAAAGCTATCATCGATAAAAATGGCGAAAGAAGACATCGAGAAGATCGCCTTTCAAACACCCGTGGGGAATTTCGCTACATCATGATGCCTTTTGGGCTCAAGAATGCCGGTGCCACTTACCAACGGATGGTAAATCAAGTTTTTGCAAGTCGATAGGTAGAAACATGGAGGCTTATATTGATGACATGGTCATAAAGACCAAGGAAGGCAGCCACGTTCCCGACCTAGAAGAGACCATTCACAACCTCCGAGCCAACAACATGAAGCCGAATCCAAGCAAGTGCGTGTTCGGAGTTACCGCAGGAAATTTCTGGGCTTCATGGTTTCCCAAAGGGGGATTGAAGCAAACCTTAAAAGATCAAGGCGCTCATTGACATGAAGGAACCTACCACCATCAAAGAGGTCCAAAGACTTAATGGAAGAATTGCACTCGGAAGATTCATCGCCAAGTCCGCCGAAAAGTCACCGCCTTTCTTCAAGGTATCAAGGGTACCAAGAGCTTCTCCGGACTCCCGAATGCTCGGAAGCATTCCTCCGGTTGAAGGAGTACTGGGTTCCCCTCCCTTGCTTAGCAGTCCGACTACCGGTGAGATGCTATATGTCTTCCTAGCCGCCACCGATCACGCCGTCGCACTGCCTTGGTTCGAAAGGATGAAGGAATTCGAAGCCGCCTATTATGTCTCAAAGGCCCCGTCCGATGTGGAAAGCAGATATTTCAATGTGGAGAAGATAGCATACGCCCTAGTCATTGCCTCAAGGAAGCCGCGTGCATATTTTTCTCGCACACCCTATCACCGTCTACACCAACGAACCATCAAGAAAATCCTTCACAAGTCGGACGGCCGACGTCTCCTTAATTGGTCAATCGCTCTAACGGAGTTTGATATCACTTACCAACCAAGGAAGACCCTCCTAGCACAGCCTTTGGTTGACTTCATGGTCGAGATCGCCTTTATGGGTGAGCATCTCCCCACCTCCCGAAGCAAAACGCGCCTGAGGAAAAAGACTCTCCCATCAACTCCCATCCAACCTGCTGGATCCCGTATACGGACGGATCGCCTACCAAGGAAAGAAGCGGAGCCGGAGTAGTACTAGCAAGCCCGTAAGGAGAATATACTATACAAGATGCCATCCGCTTCAGTTTCCCGCCTCTAACAACCAAGCCGAATACGAGGCTCTCATATTTGGCATCAGTTGGCCTCCTTCTATGGAGCAACTAAGGCGGCCGTTTCGTGACTCCCAACTTGTTGTCAAACAAGTGAAAGGAGAATATAACACTCAAGATGTCACCCTTGCCAAATATAGAGACTCGGTCCTAGATATGACGAAGAAAATGGAATTTTTCGAGCTCAAGCAGATAGGAAGGGAAGACAACCAAGTCGCAGACGTTCTCTCCAAACTAGCCACCATGGACGAGCCTTCCCGCGGAGACCAACCCATATGTAGTTTATGCCGAGGAACCCGCGTACGAAAGATTACAAGTCATGCTTCGGACGAGGAAGAGAGATGCCGGATCGATGACTACATCGAATACATTGAGAAGGAGAAACTCCTGTAAGACGATGCTCGAGCCAAGCTTATCAAGAAGAGGTCTCCAAGATTCGTGGTGATGAACGGAATCCTCTACCGAAGATCTTTCACGAAGCCCCCGCTAAGGTGTGTCTATCCCAAGGAAACCGAGAACCTCCCGGCGTAAGTACATGAAGGTGTTTGCGGCGGACACCGGGGGCCGTAACCTTAGCCGACAAAATCATAGCGCTAGGTTACTACCGGCCAAACCTAAGGGAAGACGCGCATGCCTATGTTCGAAAATGTGACAAATGCCAAAGGTTCTCTCGACATTCCAAGACTACTCGCAGCCGAGCAAACACTTGTAATACCTACGTGGCCATTTGATATGTGGGGATCGACCTCATTGGACCCTTCCCACCCGCCCGTGGTAATTGCAAGTACGTGATAGTAGCCGTTGATTACTTCTCCAAGTGGATAGAAGCCAAGGCATTGGCCAAGATAACTAAGAGAATGCGATCAACTTTGTTCATGACAACATCTCGGTGCAGATTCGCCTTCCGCATACAATTGTTTCGACCATGGCCTCCAATTCTCCACGGCATTTACAACCGAATTGGGAAGAGTCAAAGTACGCCATGCAAAATCTTCGCCAGCGTAGACCCAAGGCAACGGCCAAGCGTAAGCCGCCAACAACCGGTCCTAACCGCCCTCACCAAGAACCTTGAAGGACGCGAGGGTAGATGGTTGGACGAACTTCCCTAGCTTTATGGGTCGTTCGCACAACCACCCGGGGCCAACCGGGGAAACCCCATTCGCACTAACTTTCGGCTCTCGAGGCTACGGCACCGGCAGAGATGGCCATCCCTACAAGAAGGAACTCCCATTATGATGAGCAAGTCAACAAGGTCAATAGGCTCCTAGACCTGGACCTGATAGATGAAAAACGACTAGCTGCGCAGATGAGGATGGTGAATTACAAGCAAAGGACCAAGGCATATCACGACAAGAGGGTCATCAAAAGAGTATTCCAAGTGGGCGATTGGGTACTTAGAAAGATCGAAGCCACCGGTCGGAAAGCGTAACAAAACAAGCTCTCCCCAAATTGGGAAGGTCCCTATATCATCACTCAAGTCATTCGAGAAGGGACCTACAGATTAAGGACCAAGGAGGGAAGGATCTCAAGCATCCATGGCATTCCGACAACCTTAGAAAATATTATCACTAGTCTAGTTTATTTTTGTAATAGATTAGCTCTTTATTTTCGGTCTTTTATTTTCGGTCTTTTGTTTTCTTTTTGTCTTTTAGTTGATAGGATTGCAGCTTGATGTAATCACATTTCGCTCTACGAAAGCAATTTCTTCCAACATGCAAAGCAACTATCTATCGCCTCTTCACCCCAAAGACAGAAGATGAGGGCATTACCTCGCATTCTCCGATACACAATAGCCAAGACTAAGGATCTTCCTCGCCTCGATGGCTTATCAATTGCCAAGACCAAGGATCTTCCTTGGCCTGATGGCTTACCAATTGCCAAGACCATGGATCTTCCTTGGCCTGATGGCTTATCAATTGCCAAGACCAAGGATCTTCCTTGGCCTGATGGCCTATCAATCGCCAAGACCAAGGATCTTCCTCGCCTCGACGGCTTACACCGCCAAGACCAAGGATCTTCCTCGCCTCGATGGCTTAACAATTGCCAAGACCAAGGATCTTCCTTGGCCTCGATGGCTTACCAACGGCCAAGACCAAGGATCTTCCTTGGCCCGACGGCCTACACACCTCGCCAAGACCAAGGGATCACCTCGCCTCGATGGCTCCTCAATATATCCCGTCAAGGGCCCACCTTGATTCAGATACCAAGCGCCCAAGACCAAGGAACCACTTGGCCTCGATGGCTTACAACTCTCCTAGTCAAGGATCCATCTTGACTTAGGAGACTAACGGCCAAGGCCTAGGACTTTCCTCGGCCTAATGGCTTGATAAACCTCCCACCATGAATCTACTCTGATTCAAGTTTACAACATTCAAAGCCGAGGAAAACTTCCTCGGCCCAAATAAAGTACGAGTATAGTTACAGCCGAGGAATCTTCCTCGGCCTAACCACTTGCTCCACAAGGAACAAGGGACCTTCCTCGGATCCCACATTCCTAAGGCTAGTGCATAGCATACAAAAATATAATCAAGTCAGGAAAGTGACAGAATAATGACAAAGGATTTTTTCATTAATATTCAAATGGAAATTACAAGATCCTATTGTCTATTACAAGAAACAAAAAAGGAAAAACTATCCTAAGATGGCTGAGCATCCTCAAAAGGCTCTTCTAGCCAGCTAGTATTATTGGAGCCAGGTGGAGGAAGGGTCGTTTGATGGGCTTCGAGCATCGCCTTCCTACTGCTCCCCTTCCTTCCTCGCCTCTAGGTCCTCCGGCTCGTCGGCGTCTCGATCGCTCCACTAGGTCTTTAATATTGCCGGGACAATGTAGCCGGCTTCCACACTTCCCTACAAGCACGGGCATCCTCGCGCCTATTAGCTCCGTGTTGCTCTCGTAATAAGGGACTAAGTGATGGAGTGCCCCGACCTCCTCTGCATATTGATCCCGCATATAAGCCGGGCAATCTTGTTGATGTCAAGACCACTGAGGGATCGCCTAAAATGCTCCCGGCCAAGTGGAGGTAGCCGTCCTCGAACATGGTGGCCGTTTGCTCGTCACCAGCCTCTCTCAAGGCCGAGCCGGCCATCATCGCTCTTCAAAGCCGAGCTCTCCTTGAACCGAGCTACGGCCTCTTCCTCCCTAGCCGGAAGGGTAGCTTCCAATCCTCGCACTTGGCCTCGCCTTCCTCGCCTTGGTCCGAAGCTCGACCTTATCTCGCCCGGCCCGGGCAAGCTCTTCATTTTTGAGCCGGAGATGTTCCTCGGCTTTTGATCTTTCTTCCTCGGCCCTTTTTACCTCGGCCTCAACCTTGGCCTCTGCCGCAAGCTCAAGATCCTTGGCTTCTAAAAGTTTAGCCAAGGAAGACTTTTCTTTTTCGCTCTTGCTTGAGCCGCTGCCTCATTCAGCGCCTTGTCTTCTTCTTGGCCAAAGACGTTTCGTACGCCGTGATCAAGCCAACCGAAAGATAAAATCATCGTTAGGAAGACAAATCCAATATCAAAGATAATAACCCAAGAAAGGGATCAACATTTACCTGCAAGGTGAGTCCCTTGTGGCAAAGCACGCATCTTCATTAGGACCCTCTTTGCAAAGGGTTTCATAAGCATCCTCGTCCATGGCCCTTTGGATGGGAGCTCGGCCCAATCTCACCAAGTGGTCCCTCCTCGCCAACAGGGGGAGTCCCTTAAGACGAGGAATGCCAAGGGACATATTTTTGCCACCATCGCCTCTTCAATAGTCTTGACCGATCCGAACGGCCAAGGGAGGGGGAGCATCAACCTCGTGGGCCACACCGACGCTTGCCCGTTTGGCGCCGGCCTCTGGCGCCGGCACTTGGAGTTCTTTCGGGAGGACCTCCTTCGACGAGGTTAGCTTCCTGCTTGCTTTTTCCCAAGCATCAACATGGAGGCTATGCCCCTCTACGCTTGATGGATTGATTGATTGGATTGATTATCGCCAGCAGGATCCTCGCATCCACTTCCCCGTGCAATTTAAGGGGGAGGGGTTGGTCGGGCCCGAACATTAAGGATGAGGTTACGAGCATTAGTATCCTCCCTCCTTTCTCGTTAGAGCGGCTTTCTTGCTCAACCTCCTCTTCCTCTTCACTAGCTCCCGAGGGCTCGCCTCCATTGCAAGGGTAGCTTCTTCCTCGGTGGTCGATCTCGTAAAAGACAAGGAAGAAATGGTCAAGTACGAGCAAGGAAGCCCAAGGTCAAGTACGAGCAAAATAATATGACAAAAATTACAAGTGTAAGATAAAAATTTACGTCCAACAATGTTAGGTGCTCCAATACATTGGTCACGGGACGCTCATCATGGCACCCGATACAATCCTCGTGAAATACGAAGCTCGGATGTACCGTCCCAATCGCTGAAGCGACGCCTCTTTTAACATTTACGAGGGGAGCTACCCCGTCCTCGTTCCCCGCATCAATCCCGCCCGGATATAGAAATGGTCCGAGGATTCGACTTGCTTCCACCCAGACCCCTACCCTAGCAAACTCTTCCAAGCGTCTCGATCAAATCTTTGGTCCACCCATATTGTTGGACGGCAAAGGAGGAGGTTGGATCATCACAAGGAGATCGGGTACTCCCACTTGGCGGCTCTCAACGCGGATAACATGGTTATCCCACTGAACTTTACTAGACATGGGGAGGAGCAATTTTGGTTTCCTATTGGCACTCCTAATTACTACCACCATTGTTCCTTGATGACTGGACAATGTAGAAGTGACGGAAGGCTCCCATGGTCGGCTCATAGCCTAAACTACGGCAGAGAATGATAAAGCTAACCAAAACCCTAGTACCATCAAGCTCCTAGCATGGCCGGCATCGCCTTTACATCGTCCAAAACTCACAAATGAAGGGGTCTAGGGGAAGACGGAGTCCTTGTTGGAACCGTTTGAAATAAAAATGGACGTAATCTTGGCTATAATAGAAGGCCGTCTCTTCTTTCTCCGTCTTCGGCTCTATCTTGCCCATATAAGTTAATTTATATTCAAGACGATCCACTTTGTACTTGGAGTACAACTTCTCAATCATGGGATCCCTGTGTTTTGGTGCCCTCTCAATTTGCTTTCCTCGCTACCGCTTCCTCGGCTTCTTCGTCTGACAAGGCGGGCATCGCCTGAGCACCTTCAACGAAGGCATTAACTATTTGAGTAGACGAGGAGGGCTCTCCTTCTCTTCCCGTCATATCTCGCATAAAGACGAGGAGACCAAATTATTAACCTCGTCAATGGCCGATTAAATGACGGGGAAGGAAGATTCCCTCCTCGTCATTCCATAAGGCCGAGGAAGGAAGATCTCCTTCCTCGTCATTTCATAAGGCCGAGGAGGGGGCCGTACTCGCAGACGCTCACGCATTTCGCGATTGGAGGCCGGTAGAACAGCTCACGTGCTCCACCATCTCACTCTATCCCCAAACACTATAATATTTGGTGACCCGTAATCAATCCTATCTATTCTTGTAGAATCCGGTATTGGATGAATAAACGAGAGCGACCATAACCCCTCAACCGCTTGCTTATATCATCCAAGGTCAAGATCAACCATGGACCCTTTCTCTTCGATAAACCCTCAAATTTCCAAAGATGATATCCATAACGGAATCGGGAGAATGGTCCCAAGATCTAGCCATTTCTAAGGGGAATCAAAAACGAAGGGGGAGTTCATTCAATATTCCGTAAATTTCATATAAAATGCAAAGAGAATTAAAGAACTCGAAGTTTTTAAAGTTTTTATCAAGAAAAGCTTCAACCTTCAACAATGGCGGTTCTTGGCATGGACAAAATCACTCCTAAACCCTAGAAAACGCTGGGACATGAAAGGAAGTGTGAGAAAAAGAGAAATTTCATACCCGAGTTTGCAAGAAGGAATGGAATCAATGCAAAGCAACTTCGTCGGAAAATCAAGCTCGCGGAACCGGGTTTGAAGATTGCCGTGTTCGCCAAGTGAGTTTTCTTGCCAAAAGCTC
Source organism: Adenophora triphylla var. japonica (assembly GCA_022495995.1). NCBI lineage: Eukaryota > Viridiplantae > Streptophyta > Magnoliopsida > Asterales > Campanulaceae > Adenophora > Adenophora triphylla. Next base: position 78,205 of record JAFEMH010001479.1, on the reverse strand, counting down.
TCAAATCTCAATTGCTTGGGGTTTGTAAAGAGTAAAATGAAAGGGGTTTTAGCTTTTATACCTCCCCAAATCGGGTCGACCCATGGGTAAAGCGTAGATTCGGTGAGGCGCCCCAAGAATTAAATGTTAAAACACAAGCTTATCAAGGCGTGACAAGACCGGGGGCCCCATGTCATCATCGAATAGTAACCGTCGATACCCACCAATGACGCGTGTAAAACCCGTTCGTATCCTGCATGCCGAGGACGAGCTAACTTTCTACTCATCTAAGCCGAGCTAGAAAGTTGGGGGCCACTGAACGGTATAAACCGAGCTACGAACATGGGCTTGCTCGAACCTGGGCCCAACTATATTGGGACATGGATATTATATATTCATCAAGTATTAGGGCCGAGCATTATCTTCCTCGTATGCCGAGGAACATTTACCTTGACATTATGTCGCTATTCTTGGGCCGGCCCGTCTCAATTACCGAGGATAGAAAAGTCCTTTGCTCGGCATGTCACCAATTACCGAGGAAACAAAAGTATTCTCCCCGGCATAATTTCATGTCGGTCATTCATCAAGTGACGAGGAAGCAGGATCGTTCTCCTCGGCACATTTGCCAAAGGCCGAGGAAAACATTTACCTTCCTCGGCGTTCCGGCTAGCAAGATACACCCTTGTCAAACAAGGATTCTACAATCATTATCCAATCAGGAATACTACTTATCAACATCAATTCAAGTCAAACAATGACTCCTCAACAAGATATAATTCTATTAGAATTATATCTTATCTCTTTACAAGTTTATTCCAACATGGATTCTACTTATCCATTCTTATAAATACAAGCCCCATGGCTCATTATTCGGTACGTTACTTTTTACATTGGAGAAACTCTGTCAATTTGATTTCTCTAATATCAACCGTGAACTTACTCTCACGCCGGAGGGCCTTTAGCCGGATCCGCCCCGGCTTAGTTTACGTGTTTTCTCTTATTTTCAGGCCTTGCAATCGCCGGAGCATTCAACGCTTGGATTTGGGCTGTTTTGACGATTTTGGCATCATCATATACAAATTTAGTTTTTCTTCAAAAGCATTAGTTTTTTTTTAACAACAAACTCTCGTTTTTTATTAAATCTTTGTCATAGCAATAATTTTACATACTTTGAAATACGTGTCTCGGTGGTTCGACCCTACTTACCCTATCTACAAATCAATTGTAGGTAGTTTGAGTCGGAAATTTTATTTTGACGTTTCGACACTCGTCACCTCTCATACTCAAAAGTGTCCAGCATAGCCCGCGCCTCCGCGACCGTCAGGGTCCACTCCTGGTCCTCCTCCTCATCAACGCTATGATTGGGGTGGCTCCACCTCCTGATATCCGGGAACAAAGGGGTCCGGCTCTCCAACTCAAACTTGTATAGCCCAAGGACAGTATAGCCCCATATCTGCACAAGAAAACAGAGCAAATTCAGTAGGAAACACAGAAAAAGTACACAGATAAAGGGCAAAAACAGAATCAAGAGCATACCTCCCAGGCATAAGAATACCCTGACAGGGAATCCTTGGTGTGCCTACATGCCTCGTCCATGGCGTGATAGCAGAAGGCCAGCCCCGCTGAGCCCCAATCATATCCACTCACCTCATCCAGATTCACCAAGCAATCCACGAAAAAAATTACAAAGAAAACGACCTTGGCTTGAGCTAGGGAGGGGAAATTTGAAAAGGATGTTTTCAAATTGAAAGAGGAGCTGTTGTTATATTAGCCCCGACAGTACAAATCTCGCACGAGATAAGATGTATCGTGCGAGATATTCCTTCTGGAATTTGACAAAATTATCCTCGACAATAAGCGTCTACGCAACGTCAAAATTCAAAATTTTGACACATTTACCCTTGGAAATGATAAACTAGCAAGAAAACGTGGAAAAATCGGCACCGTAAGTCACGGAACGAGCCGAACGTGACATACGCACGATCGCCCGGTATGGCACCAGCCGCCAGAAAACCGAGTGATCCAAAGATCAACTCAATCCACATGATTCAACGCCCAGACAGGTGGATCGTCATCAGAAAAAGCCAGGTCCAACGCCCTAACAGGTGGATCGTCATCATAAAAGCCCGGTCCAATGCCCAAACAGGTGGATCGTCATCATAAAAGCCCGGTCCAACGCTCAAACAGGTGGATCGTCATCATAAAAGCTCGGTCCAATGCCCAGATAGGTGGATCGTCAAAAGAAAAGCTCGGTCCAAACGCCCAGACAGGTGGATCATCGAACCAAAAGCCCGATTCAACGCCCAAACAGGTGAATCATCATCCTCAACAACAAAATGCCCGATTCGGAGCCCAGAAAGGTGAATCGTCACAAAACCGACAGGACTCAAAGGACCGGAAAGGTAAGCCTTTTTTTTCTAACATATTTCCCGCAGGTTCGGAGCCCAGACAGGCGAATCTTCAAACAGACAGGTATATTCAGAATTGGGTCTTGATTTGATTCCTCAGTATGAATTTATCTTTCAAAATAAAATCTCCTCAATTTTCAAATAATTTTCAAAATACCTAAAGCAGCCTTTTTGTGTTTTGGAGTCGAACTACGTCATGGTCTGATTCTCCGATAGAGATACGTAGGAAGCCGTGCGGCCCGACCATCCCGATGTTCAAAATGATGTCTTTTCTATCGATGACATGACTTCTTCCATAAGTCTTGTCGCCGAGGGGCTCTGTAGACACCCCATTCTGAACACATCAGATCATATTTATACCACTCTAAGTCTCGCTTTGAGTCAAGAAGTAGAAATCCATCATTTCGTCATGTTTCGTTAAGTTTTGACTAACCATCGTTAGTTTGGGACTAAACTGCATACGAGATAACGAGGAAAGGACAGAATTGTCCAACAAAAACAATATCTCACCGCGAGATGGCGTGTCTCACATGAGATATCGTCCCACTGCAGCATGCAGAAGACAGTTTCCTCGTCGATTTCAACCTCTTTTCGGGATAAGATTTTATCCATCCGGCCAACCAATAGAGTTTGGGGTCCAGAACCTTCTGAAAGGGTTTTACCTCTCCACCTCTACCTATCCAACCCCTATAAATACTTGGTGACTTCCAAGGATCGGAGGACCACGAATTTTCACAACACACACATATTTTGTTGGTTTCTTTCCCTGAAAGGTTCCTACAAAATCACTCTTAAAAATTACCTCAAAGTTTGTTTGTCAACCTTGTTGATAAACAAACATCAAGATCCAAGACAAGGACTGAGGTGAAGCTCTGTCCGCATCAAGATTCGATTCTAAACTTGAGTCGAAACTCTGCCCAAATCACCTCACGCAAGGTAACCCCCTAAATCCCTTTCTAATTGATTGTTAGAGTGGTATAAATCTATTGAATCTAGGATAAGCGTAGAGCCTCTCCAAATCATGGGGACGGTCTCGAAGCAATCGATCCTACATTCCGTTTAACCCCGTTAAATGGATCTTTATTTGTTATATTTGAAATCGTCTTATTTTCTCTGAAAATCCTCTCTTTTCTTTAGCAAGACCAATCTCCGGATTGGGTGGAATGGATGCTCCTTGACCTACCCATTCCATAACCTAAGCCTCGAACCCAATCTCTTTCAAAAAAAAAATAGTTTTTCTATGTTTTCCAAACGAATAATATAGGTTGCGACTCGAAATCAATCACAACGCTCACATAAATATATTTTTCTTAATGAATGATATGACTTCTTTATCACGAACTTGTATGTAGGATTCAGCTTCAACCCACTTAGAGAAGTAATCAGTCATTGCTAGCAAAAAATACTTTTCCTCAGGGAGCTTTAGGCAATTTTCCTACTATATCCATTCCCTACCTCATAAATGGCCAAGGGGAGAGGATTGGATGAAACAATTCTGCGAGCTGGTGCAAGATGTCACTATGCCTCTGGCAGGAATCACATTTCTTGGCAAAGATGGCAGCATCTTGATGCATTGTTGGCCAGTAGTAACCCATCTTAGAGCTTTTGTATATAAGCTTCTGCCCCCAGAATGGTTACCATACGATCCTTCATGCAATTCTCTTAGAACTTCCATGGCTTTGTCAGCTTCGAGACATCTTAAGTATGGACCTGCAAAAGATTTCTTAAACAACACATTATCTATTAATACGAATCTTGAAATCCTTACCCTGAATGCTCTTGCATTCTTTTCATCATCAGGGATGGTGCCATCTTGAAGATATTTAATTATTGGTGTCGTCCAAGATGTCTCTATCTGATTATTTGGGATGTCGTCATTTGTACAAAAAAAGTTCTAACCTTTCCACGGCAGGGATGTCGACATGTATGATTGGTATATTGGTTTGAGATAGGCTTTTGAAAGCTGATCCAAGATTGGCCAATGCATCTGCTTGAGAGTTCTCCTCTCGGGGTATTTGTTCAAAGGAAAAGATTTGAAATTTGCTTGCCAGAATTTTCACAATGCCCAAATAAGCTGTCATCTGGCATTTTTTGCTGCATAGGAACCATTAAAATGATTGACAAGTAACAATGGATCACTATACACCTGTATTGCTTTGATGTTCATGTCTAGAGCCACGGTTAGGCCCACAATTAAGGCTTCGTATTCTGCTTCATTATTGGTAGCTTTAAAATTATAACTAATGGTCTGGGGTATGATGTCCCCTTGTGGCAACTTTAGGACAACACCTAGCCCTGTGCCCCTCATATTAGAAGCACCATCTGTGAATAGAGTCCACTTTCGCAGGATGTCCCCATCTTGGAGCTGTTGGACTTCTAGTTCTACTTCCAGTTGCATGTTTGGACTAAAGTCTGCCACAAAGTCTGCAAGTGCTTGGAATTTTATTGCTATTATAGGCTCATACTTGATGTCATAAGTGCTTAGTTGAACGGACCACTTGGCCATTCTTCCTGACATTTTTGGTTTTCTCATTACACTTTTTATCGGATAGTTAGTACGAATGACAATGATATGAGTTTCAAAATAATGTCTTAACTTAATTAAAGCAGTAATTAAAGCTAAGATTAATTTTTCAAGGTGTGAATACCTGGTTTTCGCATCGAGCAGTGTTTTACTTACATAATATATTGGTTGTTGGACGCCATCTTGATCACGGACCAGGACGGCATTAACTGCAGTTTCGGAGACAGCTAAGTAAACGCATAATGGCTCACCTTCTTGAGGCTTCGAGAGTAGGGGAGGTGTTGACAGGTACAGCTTTAAATCTTGAAAGGCTTGTTCATGCTTTTAAGTCCACTCAAATCTAGAATTTTTCTTCAAGATGTCATAGAATGGCTTGCATCTGTCTGAGGATTTTGAAATGAATCGATTCAATGCTGCCACTTTCCCCATCAATCTTTGAACATCTTTGACGAATTTAGGCGACGCTAGGTTGATGATGGCTTTTATTTGCTCCGGGCTTGCCTCTATCCCTCTTTGCGTCACCATGTAGCCCAAGAATTTACCAAACTTCATGCCAAAATTGTACTTCGCTGGGTTTAACTTCATGTTGAATTTTTCCAGGATGTCAAAGGCTTGAGTAAGATCTCGAACATGATCTTCAGCTTTTTTCGACTTCATCACTATCGTAGATGTACACTTCCATGGTGTCTCCAATCTGCTCTTTGAACATCATATTGACCAACCTCTGGTATATAGCACCTGCATTTCTTAGTCCAAAAGGCATTGCAATATAACAATAAATACCTGTGGGAGTAATGAAGGCGGTATCCTCTTGGTTGGATGGCTCCATTTGGATTTGCTGGAATCCTGAAGATGCATCCAAGAAAGTCAACACTTCATGTCCAGAAGTAGCATCGACCAAAGTATCAATGTGTGGCACGGGGAAAGGATCTTTAGGACAAGCTTTGTTTAAATCTGTGAAGTCGACACAAACTCTCCACTTGCCGTTCTTCTTCTCTACCACCACCACATTTGCTAACTATCTCGAGTATTCGACTTCTCTGATCATCTTAGCTTTGAGCAATCTGTCTACTTCTTCCTGAATGATTAGATTCCTTTCTTGTGCGAACTTCCGTCTCTTTTGGTGATTGGTTTGAAGGATGGGTCAATGTTGAGTTTATGGGTGATGACGCCTTTGCTGATGCCTGTCATGTCTTCATGCTTCCAGGCGAAGCTTTTGATCCTGCTTTTTAGGAGACTGACAAGATCTTCCTCGATCTCTGATGGAACATCTTGACCAATTAGCACCTTGAGATCTGGGTTCGAGGAGTATAAGAATATCTCTTTCACGTCATGCTCCTTTGCCTCCGAAACCTCACGGGCTTTTCTCTGTAATTGCTATGCGATCTTGGGAGATGTCGACGCCTTCATGGATGTCATGTAGCATTCTTTAGCTGACTGCTGATCATTGTAAACCTTGACAACTCCCCATGGTGTCGGCATCTTCACACATTGATGATAAGTGGATGGCACTGCTTTCATTCCATGGATCCATGGTCTTCCCAAGATTACATTGTAACATGTGGCACTGTCAATCACGCAGAATCTCTCCATCGAGTTGAGACCTTCCACATAAACTGGAAGCGTGATTTCTCCCGCTATGCTTTTGGTTTCCCCACTGAAGCCCACAAGTACTGAGGTTCTTTTTACAATGCTTTCTTCAGGGATCTTCATTTCTTTCAAGGCATCTAGCATGATGAGGTTTACAGAACTGCCTCCATCTACTAGGATATGCCTGACTTTGCAATTGGCGATCTGGAGTGCAATGACCAAGGCGTCATGATGAGGATCCATAACATTGTCCCTGTCGCTTTCTTCGAAGGAGAAAACATCTTGGGATGTGAGCTGCGACATATTTGAGAGTCTCTCGGGCTTCTCATCCTTAGCTTGCTTGGTGAATCTTTTAGCTGCAGAATAAGAAGTACCACAAATATCAGAACCACCACTAATAACATTGACTACCTTTGTTACCGGTGGAGGAGATGGCGGTCTGGTTGCAATGGGCTCTTTGTTCTCCGTCTTTGTCTTGCGGTTTCCAAGGAGTTCTTTAAGATGTCCCTTGGATAACAGGTAACTAATCTCCTTCCTCAAGGCGATGCAATCTTCGGTAAAATGTCCAAAATCCTCGTGGTAGGCACACTACTTGGATTTATCCCTCCAACCGGACGGCTTGTCACTCTTTCGAGACACCTTGCTTTATCTCCAAGATTGCTCATTGCACACAGGATACCTGAAACATCAACAAAGAAACAATAATCAAAAACTTTAGGAGATTCAAAATCATCATTATCTCTATCATCTTCCACACAATTGACATTGTTATGGTCATTTATGTGGTAAGGTCTGGATCTGCTCTGCCTTTGGTGAGACGACTCTATCTTTCTGTCAGGATGGTCATATGATGAAGCCTTGTCAGGATGCTTGGACTGCTGCACCTTGTCCTCTTCTAGCCTGATGAACCTTAAAGCTCGGTTTCGGATATCCTCCATCTTCTTGCACGGTTTCATCACCAAATCTTCATAGTAAGGGGAATCTTCTTCAAGCCCATTTTGAAAGCTTCTGCAGCTGTCGCCATGTCCAGGTTGGGGATCTCCAGGACTTCTTTATTAAACCTATTAACATAGTCCTTTAAGGCTTCGGCAGGCTGCTGGGTGATGCGATAAAGATCACTGGTGAGCTTCTCAAACTGTCGGCTGCAAGAGAATTGATTGTTGAACAGGTTTACAAGCTGATCAAACGATCCAATAGAACCAGGAGGTTGACGAATCAGCCATTTCAATGCTGGTCCCACCAACGTCGAACCAAACCCTCGACACAAACAAGCCTCACAAAATTGGAGCGGGATGCGAACGATCTCCATCTTTTCTTGGTAATGGGCGACATGCTCCTCAGGATCCGAGCTCCCATCATACAACTTCATGGCTGGAACGCTAAATCCTTTCGGGATGTCGACATGCGCAATTGATGGAGTAAAGCGAGACTGATTGTAACATGTTGGGGAGACCTGCTGGATAGGCGGGGTGATACCTGGCACATTCATGATCATGTCCCTCAACTCCTGAAGCTGATTTGCAATGTAGGTACCTGCAAAAGGGTTAGTAGCACGAGCAGTATTATCCAAAGCAAAACTAGTATTGAAATTAACAATAGGATTAGCATTATCTGCAGAGGATGTCATGATGGTGCTATTAGTGAATATGGGTCCTTCTGGAAAAGTCATCCTGTAGGCGCTGGTGGCTAAGGGTGTCGACATCGCAACAGAAGTCATCAGCAAAGGAGAAGACGTCAGGGTTGGTGATGACGACATCCTTACAGATGAAGCCATTGGAAGGAATTCATTGAAGTTTTGAGAGTTGTCCCCAATGTTGAAGTCAAGGACTATAGGATGGTAAGAGGAGACAGCATCCATTCTTTTGGAGAGCAACTCTTGTTCCTTTTGCACCTTTATCAAGCTTTCGGCTATCAAGGAGGTGTTATTCTGTTGGCGATCCAGCTGATTCTTCATCTGAACGAGCATACTCTTGATCTCGGGATCAAGAGATGGAGACATCTGCTTCTTGCCAGAACTCACAGGCGGAGGAAGAGGCAATAAATCTTGGCCTCCGGTTGCTGGCCTGCTACTAGTTTGGGGATTCACGCTGTTAGGGATAGAAATGGTTTTGCTGGCGACGGAGGTCATAGGTTGGGTAGACATGGTAGAAATGTAAGGATTTTAAACCAATTAAAAAACCAATGGCCCCTCGGTGGGCGCCAAATTATTTTGGTAAAAAACAATCAATTGTAATATAAATCGAAACAAGTTTGAGGAAGGTGCAATGGAATATAATCGGTTTACAATGAATATAAGATGATTCGATCATGTAACGAAGAAAGCCCTTGAGACAACTATCTCGCTGGCACAAAACCTCAGAAGGTGTTTATGGTCACCTTCGTCCCAAACGGTAGTATTGATCTTGTGATGGGTTACAAATATTGGAACTATGGCGGATTACAAGAATGTTTGCGTGAATTGTGTGTGTGTGTGTTCTAGCCATTTAGTCCTTTAAATAGAAAAAGATAACTGAAGATAACAAACCCCTAACAAACTTTCCTAAAATCTCGGTCTTGTTATCTTGGTCTTGACTTGGTCTTTCAACCGTTGAAGTGAGTCCACGAAATAGGTTTTTCCCACATTCTATTTACATGTAATTAAAGATACAATAAAAATAATTAAATAATGATTTAATTATCTAAGTGAGTTTTACCTTGACCACGGTTTCGAAGATGATGACATGCTGACAACTTTTCAAGATGTAGCGATCCTGAATTTACCCACAACAACAGTAATGTTGGAGAAAAAGTTTTTGTCCCGAGAATGTCGTTAACTCCGTCAGATCTACGTTTACCATTCAATTTTCAAAGAAGACAATTTCCGTTGGTTGTATCATATGCAGTGACTATCAACAAAAATCAAGGTCAAACACTCACTCATGTTGGGCTGTTTCTGAAAAGACCTATATTTAGTCATGGTCAATTGTATTTTGTTTTGTCCATGATAACTAATCGTGATGGTTTTAAAATTTTGAAATGTGACGGGAACGAAAAGACTGTGGATGAAACAACTAATGTTATTTATAAGTAAATATTTCAAAATTTGTAAATTTGCTTGATAATGCCAATATATTTTTGTTGATCGCATCAAATTTAAAAGTCTTTCACAAATTAGTTGGTCAATTGTATTTTGTTTTGTCCAGGATGACTAATCGTGATGGTTTAAAATTTTTGATATGTGAAGGGAACGAAAAGACTGTGGATGAAACAACTAATGTTGTTTATAAGTAAATATTTCAAAATTTGTAAATTTGCTTGATAATGTCAATATATTTTTGTTGATCGCATCAAATTTAAAAGTCTTTCATAAATTAGTTTTTCAATTATAATAGTTATTTTCTTTATTTTGTTTTTACGATTTATCAACTTTTTTATCTAAGTTTAACGAATGGGTGTAGCATTAGTTATTTTTGAAATAATATCATCTACAATCTCACCGGTCAATCATGGGTTCTACAAAGGTGATCAATCATGGGTTCTACAAAGGTGACTTTCCGAAGGGGAGATCGCCGGTTCGAGTCCCCCGAGGGGATTCTTGGGGCTTAATTTCCTACCTTGGTTTCAGGGTCCTTAGGAGCCCCCCGGGGCACATCCGTGCAGTTAAGGAAGCGGCATTGCTGGGCTTATATCCTCAGTGTGGGGAGTTCAAATCTTGGCAGGTGCAAAGATGGAGCAGCCATTTGGTGTTGTAAGAGTGATGTAAATGCCTTTGGCAGGAGCAGCTGGAGCAGCCATTTGGTGATGTAAGAGTGATGTAAATGCCTTATAGGAGGGCTCCCTTGGGGCTCTGGAGTATAAGGGGTGCTGCCACCCTAGCTGCATAGGTGTGAATGTGTGCCCAAATTCTATTTTTTTTTTGTGTTTTTAGTTTGGATTCACGCGAGTTTGAAAACATCCGGTTTAATTTGAAAAACAGAGTCGCCACGCTATTTTGATTTCCTCAAAACTTTGAAAAAAAGGTTTTTAGGGTTCGGAGGTTAAGTTACCCCTTGGGAAGAACGGATCGTCGTTCACCCAAGGTGCCTTGCCGTAGCAAGTCTCCCTAGATTCCATTTTTCGTGCTTGCTTGCGTGCTTTCTTGTGTGCATGTGTTGAAAAGAGGGGGGGAATGTTCCAAGTTGTCTTCCGGACGTATAAACCATTTAGTTGGTTATCGCTCGGGATTCCTTAGATTTTTATGTGTTCGGGACTTTTATCCCGTCCTCATCTTGGACTTGTGATCATCGCTCTTTTGACCTTGGGTCATGCGTGATCGAGAGAAGGACTCTCTTTTATAGTCCAAAATGGGGTTCTTTAGAAAGGAGTGTCCTTAGCCCATCAATCCTACACATTGAGACGATTGAGCTTATATTGGAGCTATCATGCTCGTCTCAAGTGATAATCGGAGATATAGGGTTCAAGGTTTATCCCTTTCTAAAGAGATTGTGGCACCTTTAATGGTAGAAACGATGTAAAGATGGGATCTTTACACCGGTCCGTTCCAAAGGATACCAATGGGGACTAGGGGAATGCATGTTTTATGATAAAAATGACATTTTTAATGAAAAGATGACATTTTTGGGTGCAAAGGTGTGAATGTGTGCCCAAATTTTGTGGATTCACGCGAGTTTGAAGACATCCGAGTTATTTGAAAAACGGAGTCGCCACGCTATTTTGATTACCTCAAAACTTTGAAAAAAAGGTTTTTACTTGGGTTCGGAGGTTAAGTTACCCCTTGGGAAGAACGTTTGGCGTTCACCCAAAGTGCCTTGCCGGAGCAAGTCTCCCAAGATTTCAGTAATCGTGCTTGCTTGCGTGCTTTCTTGTGTGCATGTGTTTGAGAAAAAGGGGAGGGGATGTCCCAAGTTGTCTTCCGGACGTACAAACCATTTGTTGGTTGTCGCTCGGGATTCCTTGGAATTTTATGTATTTGGGATTATGATCCCGTCCTCATCTTACGACTTGTGATCATCGCATTTTAACCTCGGGACCCTCGGGACTTGCGTGATCGAGAGAATGACTCTCTTTTGGTCAGAGATGAGGTTCTTTAGAAAAGGAGGGTCCTTATCCCATCAATCCTACGCTTCAAGACGGTCGAGCTCGTATAGAGGCTTCATACTCTTTCTTAAGCGATAATCGGAGATATAGGGTTCAAGGTTATCCCTTTCCAAAGAAATCGTGAACCTTTAATGGAAGGAACGATGTAAAGATAGGATCTTTTACACCGGTCCGTTCCAAGGTTGGGGGAAAGGGGAAATGCATGATGAAAAATGACTCTTTAATGAAAAGATGACATTTTTGGTTTTAGCAAATGATGCTTTTTGATTGAAAGAAATGATCTTTATGCAAGTGATGCGTAAAGATAGGATTTTTATGCAAATGATGCATTGGAAAAGGTTTTTGAATGCAAAGGATGCATTTTTATTGAAAAGATTGGATTTTTATGTGCAAATGATGCATAAAAATGACATTTTTATTTGAAAATGGGGGTTTTAGGTGCAAAGGATGCACCTTTATGAAAAAGACTACATTTTTATGACAAATGAGGTCTTAATGCATGCAAAAGGGAAAGGGGGTGATAAAGATGTGATCTTTATGAATAAATGCCAAGTCCCAAGCAAGATATATGAATGCAATGAGCAAGTATATCAATTAAAAGCAAGGTTAGGGCGTGCGAGGTTACCAATTGCTTCCTTTGCTTCTTCGAACGGAGTTAGGAGGAGAGGTTGGTCTTGGGTCTTCAAGGAGGAGGGAGGTAGCTTCTTAGCCTTCCTTCTTCACCTTCTTGAGCTTGCACCAATATTCTTCACGTCTTGGGAGTGTTTATAAGTGTATTGTGTATTTTGTGCCTCTATTGTGTGTGTTGAAATGGGTAGAGGAGGCCTCTATTTATAGGTAATCTGGATAAGGTGAATGAAGCCGTGCGGCTAAGAGCAGCGAGCTAATGCAGCCGTGCGGGCTTATCCTGAATGACTCAGCATTCTAGAACCATGCAAGGTGGCAAATTCTAGAACCCTCCTTCCTAATTAAGAAAAACGTGTTTCTTAATTAGGAAGGATCCTCTTCAGCCCTTATTTAATAAAAAAACAGTTCCGGAATGTTTCCGAAACGCTGGGAAGGTCTGGGGAATTACCGGAAAACTTACCGAAATTGTCGAAAAAATTAACCGGAAGGCATGAGCCAGATTTGGGTACTTACAAAAGGATGCTCTTTGATTGCAAAGGATGCCTTTTATGTAAAGAAAGGATTTTTAATGCAAAGGATGCATTTTTATGTGGAAAAATAGTATTTTATAGGCAAAGGATGCATAAAGACTACATTTTGAAAAGCAAAGGATGCTACTTTAAGGTAAAGTGATGAATTTTAATGCAAAGGATGCATCTTTATGCATAAAAATGGGTTTTAGGTGCAAAGGATGCACCTTTAATGTAAAGGAATGATTTTTAATTGCAAAGGATGCATTTTTATGCCAAAAATAGATTTTTAGGTGCAAAGGATGCACCTTTGATGCAAAGATTACATTTTTATGAGCAAAAGATGCTATTTCATGCAAAGGATGCAAAGGGGAGGGGGATATGATTTACATGAATAAAGATATGATCTTTAACAATAATCTACCAAGTACCAAGCAATATACTCCCTCCGTCCCGCCCGAAAGGGCAATTTTGCCTCCTAGCACGGAAATTAAGAAATGAATAAGAAAAGTGATGTAAGAAAGAGAAAAAGGTTAAATGTTGTGAGTATGAAAAATTAAATAGGAGAGAGAATGAGTGGGAGGAATAGTTAGGAGAGAGAATGTTGTGAGTGTAAAAGTAAAGTAGGAGAGAGAATGAGTGGGGTAGGAATAGTATAAAAATAATAAAAACTTTCCTTTTTGGGGCTGTGCCCTTTTAAATGGGACGCCCAAAAAGGAAATTTGTGCCCTTTCGGGCGGGACGGAGGGAGTATAGCAATATGTAAATGCAAGGAGCAAGTATATCACATAAAGCAAGTATAATGCAAGATAAGAGAGTGAGAGGTTACCAATGGTGGTGACCTCTTCTTCTTTGGAGTTAGCCTAGTGGAGGAACCAACTTTTGGAGGCTTCAAGGAGGAGGGAGGTGGCTTCTTGGCACTCTATGCTTCCTGATTTTCGTAGTAATATTTGGGAGAGTTTTTATTCAGAAAATTTGTTATATCAAAATGGGTAGAGGAGGCCTCTATTTATAGGCAGTCTGGAAATCGCCAATGAAGCCGTGCGGCCAGGAGTTCCCTCCTAATGCAGCCGTGCGGCATTATCCCTTGTGACTCAGCATGTTTCTAAAATCATGCAAGGTGGCCTTTCTAGAAGGTTTTCCATATTAAGGAAAATGTGTTTTTTTAATTTAAAGCAGTCCCTTCAGCCCTTGGAAGGTTATCGGAATTGCTCCTAAACTTTAGGAAAGTCCGGAGAATTGTCGGGAAACCTAACCGGAAGGCATGAGCCAGATTTGGGTACTTACAGAAGCCCCTCGGCAACGTCACTTGCAGGGCGAGTGGGGTTGTCGATAGAAAAGGATCCGATCTGGCGAATGCCGAGACGGATTAGGTGACCAAAGTGGTCGAGTGGCTGAACCTTCGGAAGGCTACCTATGTATCCCAAGTGGGAATCAAGCCATAATCGTAGTTCGGAAAAGATCCGCTGGGGAATGGTGGAGAGAAACTGGTCTCTTGCTGGGGAAATAGAAGGGGAAGTGACCTAGGAGGTCAAGCGACTGATCCTACTGGGGATATGCTAGGAAGTGACCGATGTGGTCGGATATCTGGACCTCTATGAGGGGCTACTTCACCACTGAGGAGTGATGAATGACAAAGGGGAGACCAATGTGGTCGGATGGCTGGACCTTTATGAAAGGTTGCCTCACCACTGAGGAGCGATGATGGAAGAAGGTGACCACTGCGGTCGGATGGCTGGACCTTTATGAAAGGATACCTACGTATCCCGGAGGAATCAAGCCTTGATCGTAGTTCAAGCATCACTAGATAGTTAGGAACGATGTCTTGAGATTTTGACAATTAATGGAGGTTGTCACCTGATTGACAATTAATGGAGGTTGTCACCTGATTGACAATTAATGGAGGTTGTCACCTGATTTAGACTAAAGCTTAGATCACTATCGAGGAGATAGAGGTAGCTAAAGTTTGGAGAACTTGAGCGTACTTCTCAATCTGTGATAGAGGTAGCTTAAGTTTGGAGAACTTGAGCGTACTTCTCAATCTGGGATAGAGGTAGCTTAAGTTTGGAGAACTTGAGCGTACTTCACTATCTGTGATAGAGGTAGCTTAAGTTTGGAGAACTTGAGCGTACTTCTCAATCCGTGATAGAGGTAGCTAAAGTTTGGAGAACTTGAGCGTACTTCTCAATCTGTGATAGAGGTAGCTAAAGTTTGAAGAAATTGAGCGTACTTCTCAATCCGTGATAGAGGTAGCTTAAGTTTTAAACTTTGACAATTCGGAGGTTGTCACCTAGCGTTGAATCATTCCGTTATAACGAAAGTAACGGAGGCGACTGTGGAGGAGAGTTTATTTGCTTAGGAGATAACGGATATCTTTTGGAAAACGACGTTATCCTAGTTAAAGGATAACAGGAGTTATATGCCCAAGTGGAAAGTCAAGGGGCAAAGCTGTAATTTCTGCTCAGGGCAAAAGAAGCCGCCCGGCATGAGACGGGGGCAAAAGAGGCCGCACGGCTAGAAGTCTGATTTTTCCAGATTATTTAAAATCAGATTTGAACGGGCATTGGGCATCATTGCCGCCCTCTGCTGCCAAGAAAGAGAGAGAGAAGAGAGGAAGAATTTTCAAAAATCTTTCCATCCCTTTGCTTCTACTGATTTAGAATGGATCCGGAGGGGAATCCGATGCCAAGGCAAGCAAGGAGGAACATCTCTGAGGCCGCTCGAAGGAGGAGGAGAGAGCTTGTCCGAACGGAGAGGAAGTATGACTTCAATACGCCTCCATCGGAGCTTTATCCGGGCAAGAGGGAGCACAAATCGACGAATCCTCAATCGGTTGGGGTAAGCATTCTTAAGTTGCTCGATTCCGTCGATTTTGATTGACTTAGGGCTTGGCCCAAATTTTAGGATTTTCTCGAATTTTCCTAGGATTTTTTATGATGATTTTGAAATCTTGATGATTAACCTATGAGGTTAAGAAGATAAATGAATATGCATGTGCAATTTATTTGAAAAATAATGAGAATGACCCATTTTTCGAAAATAAAGTGAGAAAATAATTGTCTAAAATGTGACGGAGTCCTTGCATGTGCTAGAACTAGGTCAATTTTTGATTATAGATGAGAAAACGGGATTTTTGGCGATGAAAAGGATTCATGCATGCCATATTTTTGAAAAAATTAATGCATATGTGCAAATAATTTTGAAAATCAGAATTTTGTGCATAGGAGAGCAATGTGCTTGACATGACGTGTTTCAAGTGATGAAATACACGTTTTCTATGCTTAGGATGCTAGAAATTTTTTATGAATGCTTTTCTCTTGAAAATATGTGCACTTTTGAATATATGCATGCTTTTGAAATGAGGTAAAGGACTGACACATTTTTTGTGTGTTCTCCTACAGGAGAACAAGTCTAGGGGACCTTCCGAGATTACAGTGAGACTATGGGAGAGGATGCCTGATTTTGAGAAGGATGGGGTGAACCCCAAGCAGCTAGTGAGGGCTACCGGCCTTGATTTGTTCATTGAGGCTATCGGCAGAGACATTCATGTGACCTCGAAGAGCAAGGGCTTGATCCAGGCCCTTTCGGAGTTCTGGTGGGACACCACCCACAGCTTTCACCTTAGCTGGGGAGAGCTTACAGTGACGCCTGCAGATTTCACTGCTATCACTGGCTTACAGTTCACCGGGAGGCCTGTGACCTGGTGTGAATACCCCGTCCCGATGCAACGCGCATTCGGAGGTTTGAAATAAATAATTATGTAAAGTCGGATCGAAATAGGATATTCATTTAGTGACACTCGCTTTAAACCATATTAAAATATTAGTTTAATTTTGAGAGTCGCCACGCCACTTTGATATAGCCCAAAGCTTTGAAAAAAGGCTAAACAGTTAATTGGGTTCGGGGGTCAAGTTACAATAGAAGAAGAAACGCTATCACTCCTATTGCCCGACGGGTCGGTCTTTCTAGCATGTGGGGTGTTGGTTGTGTGCGGTGTTTACAGGAATAGATAGAAGAAACGGGATCATGCATAAGGAGGAGGGGAGAGAAAGAATTTATTGATGATCACACCCTAGAACCTTTGAGTTAGGCCCTCGGAAGGTGCACTAATCAACGTTCATCCTTGGGGGATTGTTGATCATGGGATAATTATAACTAAGGTGGAAGGAAAGGAATAGTTCCTAGATCCATTGGGTTTCTTAGGGCGAAACCTTAGATCATCCTCGGCTATGCATGATTAAATATATTAAAACAACCCTAAATCTAGCATATATGACATAAGCAAGAAATAAAGTAATTAAAATATGCTAAGCATGCAAACAATAATAATAAAGACAATAATAAAGAACAAAAATATTAAAAAGAGCCTTACCAATTGTAGCAAGACTTTGAGGTCGAATCTAGGGCGATTCGAAGAGAGTAAGAAAAACTGTGGGTAAAGCAAGTGTAGTCTCGCTTCTCCCGAGTAAATTGTGTGTTGAATATGGGAGCCGAGCACACCTATTTATAGTGCTTCGGTAGTTGGGCCGGGCCAACTGAAGGGTCGATCGGCCCTAAAATAAGGTTCGATCGGCACAAAAAATAAAGGGTCGATCGGCCTTAATTTAAGGTTCGATCGGCACTACCTTAAAAGATAAGGATTTGATCGGCAGCTTTTTAAAAGATAATGATTATCCCAAGTAAGGGTCGATCGGCACTAGAATTTAGATTATGGCGGCGGCTGATAATGGTCGATCGGCCAAAGATTGTGAAAGCCCAGTTCCAGATTCTGCCTTGGCCCAAATGGCCTTTGCATTGGCCGGCCACCATTGCTACAACTGGCCCATAGCTCGGCCACTTCTCTCTGGTGCCTTGCCTAGATTTAGTACCATCATTATTCGGTTCGTCTCCGTTATTGCCAAGTCCACTTTGACCACTGAAATGACTTCTTTTGCAATTCGCTCTTTAGGATTTTATTTTTCATTTAATACCAGAAATTTTTATATATCAAATTCGTCCAAAAATTTCATATTTCCAGTTTAGTCCTTAAATTTCCAATAAATTTCAATTTGGTCCAAAAGCTTCCAAATGCCAGTTTAGTCCCTGAATTTCCGAATTGCACTTCAGTTCCTTTTTTCAGACCGGGTACTAACAGTAGCCCCTCGGCGACGCTTCTTGTAAGACAAGTGGGGTCGACGATAGAAAAATAGGATCCGTCCTGAAAAAAGGGATTTCAGGAGGAAGACAATGATCTTGCGGATGAGAGGTTTGACTCGAGCTGAGTCGCAAAAAGATGACCAGGTAGGTCAAGTGGCTGGACCCACGTCGGGCTACCTACGTATCCCAAGAGGAATCAAGCCAAGTCGTAGTTCGAAAACGTGGGCGTTTAGTACCCGAGAGTGGCGGACGTGCAGCGTCTCAAGCCAAAGATGCGATTTGGGTCAAGGCTTTGGGGATCGAATCTAGGGGCGATTCGAATAATATTGAGAGATGTACGGAAAGGAGAATCAAGTATAGTCTTGCCTTCTCCAGAGGGAAAATATGTTGTGTGTGGAAAGGAAATTCAAGTATAGTCTTGATTTTCCCCTTGAAAATTGTGTGTGATGGAGCAAATCAAGTGTAGTCTTGATTTGTGAGATAATATGTGGAAAGGAAATTCAAGTATAGTCTTGATTTTTCCCTTGAAAATCGTGTGTGATGGAACAAATCAAGTGTAGTCTCGATTTGTGAGATAATGTGTGGAAAGGAAATTCAAGTATAGTCTTGATTTTCCCCTTTGAAAATTGTGTGTGTTGGAACAAATCAAGTGTAGTCTTGATTTCTCCGTGTGAAGATATGTTGTGAGATAATGTGTGGAAAGGAAATTCAAGTATAGTCTTGATTTTCCCCTTGAAAATTGTGTGTGATGGAACAAACCAAGTGTAGTCTTGATTCGCGTACTGAGAGAAAGTGTATGGGGCAGACCCTTTGAAATGGAGGATAGACCTCTGAAATGGAGGATAGACCTCTGAAATGCGGGACGGACCCTTTGAAGATGCGGGACGGACCCTTTGAAAGATGCGGGACGGACCCTTTGAAGATGCGGGACGGACCCTCTGAAGATGCGGGACGGACCCTTTGAAGATGCGGGACGGACCTTTTGAAAGATGCGGGACGGACCCTTTGAAGATGCGGGACGGACCCTCTGAAGATGCGGGACGGACCCTCTGAAGATGCGGGACGGACCCTTTGAAAGATGCGGGATGGACCCTTTGAAGATACGGGACGGACCCTTTGAAAGATGCGGGACGGACCCTTTGAAGATGCGGGACGGACCCTTTGAAGATGCGGGACGGACCCTTTGAAAGATGCGGGACGGACCCTTTGAAGATACGGGACGGATCCTTGAAATGGAGGATAGACCTCTGAAATGCGGGACGGACCCTTTGAAGGTACGGGACGGACCCTTTGAAGATGCGGGACGGACCCTTGAAATGGAGGATAGACCTCTGAAATGCGGGACGGACCCTTTGATATGCGGGAAACTGTAGCTGCCAAAGGACTTAGGCTACTGTTTACTGATGAAGAATAGTTGTGTGAATTGATTGGGATTATTATGGCTTCCCGAGCCGAAGAACCAAGCGATTAAAAGATTGGGATAATCATTGCTAAGGCTTAGAGAGGAGTCTTGTTTCCTAGGCTTAAGGCTAGGGTTTTAGAGAGGCATTTGTCACCTAGACATGAGGCTAGGGTTTAGAAAGTTATTTTTCACCTAGGCTTGAGGCTAGGGTTTAGAGAGGTATTTGTCACCTAGGCTTGCTTGAGGCTAGGGTTTAGAAAGATTTTTGTTACCTAGGCTTAGGGCTAGGGTTTAGAAAGATTTCTGTTACCTAGGCTTGAGGCTAGGGTTTAGAAAGAGGCATTTGTCACCTAGGCTTAAGGCTAGGGTTTAGAGAGGTATTTGTCACCTAGACATGAGGCTAGGGTTTAGAAAGAGGCATTTGTCACCTAGGCTTAAGGCTAGGGTTTAGAGAGGTATTTGTCACCTAAGCTTAAGGCTTAGGGTTTAGAGAGGTATTTGTCACCTAGACATGAGGCTAGGGTTTAGAGGGGTATTTGTCACCTAGGCTTAAGGCTAGGGTTTAGAGAGGTATTTGTCACCTAGGTTTGAGGCTAGGGTTTTACATTTGCGGTAAGTCTAAACAAGGCAGTTTGAGCAGAAAGGTTATTGGTTTAAACTAGGCGAGGCCGAGTAAGAGTCGATGATAGAAGGTGGGATTAGGTAAGTTTGATGTCCAGAGATAAGGGCCGAGTCATCTTGAGAGTCACAGAGATACGTTTTTGATAGATTTGAAGAGTTTGAAAATTTGTGGAGACCAAAGAGTGATTTTTGTAAACAAGGTACCAAGGAGGACAGTATTTTGAAAGCATGTTTATTTGGTAAAGAGGCCTTATGATTAATCATGTTTCTAACTAACTCAAAGAGTTTGCCACACGCTGATCTTGATGACAAGGGATGCCCTTCATGCTAGATATGACTTCATTGGAGCTCCGATTTTTGTTAGAGCACATAGTCGACCCATTTTTGTTGAGGGGAGCCCCAATGTTTGATGAAGTGACCTTGGCGAAGTCCCAGTTGATGATGAATGGCGAAGCCCCAGTTGATGATGCAAAGCAAACCTGAAGGGAATGGCGAAGCCCCAGTTGATGATGCAGAGCAAACCTGAGAAGACAGCTTAACAAAAGACCCAGCTTGGAGAGATTCAATGCATCCCTATTTGCAGACAGAGTCATCTTGCGGCCACGGGGCGACCCCTCGTTTTGAACAATGGTCAATCAGTCGCTGGACGAGAATCGGAAACGTATATGTGCAGGGGCACATTTTTCGAAGTTGGGAATGGATCCCGAATTCGTGTATGACACTCTCACTTTTTGGGTCTGACTCTTTTGGGAGAGTATAAGCATCACAAGGTGTGGAAAAGTGTATGGAAGCCCCTGCTTGACAGAAAGACAGTGTTTGGCTCTATTTTCCTATGATGTAGAAAAAGAAGACTTGTCGAGACATTTGAAGAATTTATTTTATTCAGAATTACATCTTGATTGCTCGTGAATGGACCTCACTGATTGGTTTATCAAATTCCAATTATATAGGTAAACAAATGAATGTTTTGATTTGAAGGTAAAATCTGGCTTGTCTTTAGAAGGAGAAGGATGTTCCGTTGTTGCTTGCTGCTCTGTTCGGTGGTAATTGTGGTGCGGGCTGCCGTTGCATTGATCTCCTTCATGGGAAAGAATGAAAAATAGGAAAAAGATTGGGGTGGAAGAAAAGGTGGGAATTGACTGATTATAACCCAAAGATTTTTCATTCCTTCAAGTGAAGATTCTTTGTTCCTTTGTTCTCGCAAGCCGAGGGGAGTAGTCCCTGGCGCGTGTCTCCTTGCTTTTACCGGAGTGCCACTGAGAGGCACGGATGCGAAGCCCCAGTGAGACTTTTGCAGACAGTGTTTGAGGAGTCGAGTAAACGAATTTCAAGAATAGGACGAGTTCCCAAACTTTTGAGAGAATATGTAATATGCTCACGTAGGATAACAAGTGACTCAAAAATCTGAATACGCATTTCTTTTAAATAATCTTTTGAGAATGCCATCCGGTAGCGGTTGTAGCTGGTCTTTGGGTTGCGATCGACCATTGGATGATGCTTAACATGACCTCTTAAAGTGAGAGGTCGGCTGGGCCATTTGGCCGAGAGGTTGGCTTGAGGGATGTGTTTGGAATTTCTAAGGTGAAGGGATTTTCTTGTTCTTTGCTTCTTCAGAACCTCTAAGAGTGAGGTTAACTTTGATTTTGATAAGGTCAAGGGTGGTGATGGAATCCTCTAAAAGTGAGAGGATGGACTTTGGAATTGGTTTACGGGATTTGTCCAAGAGGAAATTTTTGTTGCTTCTTCTCGCGAGTTTGTTGTGATTTCAGCAGGTAACTTGATCACGATAGGACCTTCACTCGATGTCTCATTTTCACAACCTGGGAGGTTCACTTCGGGGTGATGAAGTTTTTTTTTTTTTTTTTTTTTTTTTTTTTTCAAACACCCTCTTATCGAGAAAAGCCTTCGGATTTGTTTGCTCGCGATAGCCCCTAGTGTATGCCTTAGGATGGTTTTACCTTTTCCCTCTTGGGTTTGGAGGTGGTCCCTTCGAGGGAGCCCCTTGTATGATTTTCTTTTTTAGGGTCTCAAAACTTGTCGATCTTGAAATGAAAGGGTATTATTTAGTGAGGATAAGGTTATGGCTTCCTATGGTGAGAGGTTTAAGCTTCAATCGCTACTGGATGACATTCTAAAAAGAGTATTTAAAATAAATGCAAACTCATTTAACCGACTTATTAAGTAAGGCAGAATGTATTCGGACCATGAGAAAGATATGTGAGCATATTCAATGGAAGCTTATCGTTCGAATGGAAAATCAGAGGAGACGCGAGATTGGGGGGTTGGTGAGCCCCAAGTTGATATTCATGCAGCACTTGTGAAGGATAGGAACAACTCCTTGCATCTTCTTTAAATTGCAGTGGCGTGAGCAGCTATTTTCTGATGATGAGCAACAACGGTCTTTGTGCTTGTCTTGATCATATGGAAAGGAGGTCAAGTGGGGGAGAGTGTATGAAAAGTGTATGGTGGAGTATGGAGAGAGTGTATGGAGATGGTGTATAGAGATGTTGTATGGAGATGGTGTATTGAGATGGTGTATAGAGATGGTGTATGGAGATGGTGTATTGAGATGGTGTATGGTGTATGGAGATGGTGTATAGAGATGGTGTATAGAGATGGTGTGTATGAAGAAGGAACGGTGAGTTGTTTACTCCAATCAAAGCATTCATTCATTGTTTACTTTATTAGCCGGTGAGTTTATCAGTGAGATTAGCAACCAAGTGATAATTATAAATAAAACAATCTTCTTGAAAGTAATGCGAGATTATGTCTCAAGTCTAGAGAGAAAAGAAAGAAAGACCTTTTTTTATTGTTGAAATAACTAGTTCAAAGTGGACATTACATAACAATGCCCAAAATGGACATAAGAAAGACATACTAGAACCTACAAGACTGAATGAATCTAAATCTTCCCTTGGAGGGCGAGGGTTCCTTCATCAATGAAGCCTTGGGTCTTCCCTTGGTTGATCAATTTTTGAATTGAGCGTTTCAGTTGCACACATTTGTCAGTGGTATGCCCAGCGTACTTGTGGTATCTGTAAAACTTGGATGTATCTAAGTCTTCCTTTGGGTTAATAGGCTTGTAGTTCTCGAGCGGCTTGATCAAATTCTTTCCCACCAAAATGTCGAAGAACTCACCCATTGCATTCCTAAGTCATCAAAATGTTCCTTGTTGATCTTCTTCTCGGGTATTGATGCCTTTAGTTGGTTGGTGGCCACAGCAAGCATCCTGAATGAGAAATTCTGATGTGTTGGACCATAAGTGGGACCATAAGCATGTGGATGATAGGGACTCTGGAATTGCACAGGAGGAGGATCTCTTCTCAAGCACTCGTGAATGCAAGACAAATGGTATTGCTCAATTTCATGCATGTCTTTGAGGAGGTTGATCACTCCCAACCTCATGTTTGAGACTTCTTTGAGGGCTTCAATGCTCTTCTCCAGAGACATGATGTGGAATTCTGTAAGAACATATGGCGGAGTCAAGCCAATGAGTTGAATTAGATTCATAATTAATCTTAAGGCATCCTTGAGAAAATACTTGACCTCCACAATTTTGAGTTTGACCGGGCTGAAGTTGCCTACGTAACCCTTACCATTTAAGATACGAGTCTCAGGTCACCGTAGTTCGAGGGGGCCCCGATTGATGATACAACCAGGGTTAAGTTTAGAGAAAGAGAGAGGATGAATGTAAAAGAGTCCGTTTGGTGAAAAAAGGAGAGGAAGATGACTCGATCCTTGGTCAAATATAAGTGAGGGTGATATAGACGAGCTAATCGGACTTGGTAAGTTGGCTTAGGTAGGCCCTAGATGGTGGTTTGATCTATATGGGTCGAGAGAGGTTTGATCTAGGTGGGTCTTTGGCTGAAGGGTGCTAGAGATAAAGGATCTAAGCTATGGATGGTTTTAAGGTTAAGGGAGCAAACTGCGGATGGTTCAAGAGATAAGAGGTAGAACTTTGAAGGGTCCTAACTTGAAGGATGTAGACCGTGGGTGGTCAAAGGTAGAGGAATGGACCATGGATGGTCCAAGAGACGAGGGGTGGACCTCGAAGAGTCTCAGGTGGAAAGGTGGACCTTTATTGGTCCTAGATAGAGAGAGTGGGCCTCGAAGGGTTCTAAATTGAGGAGTGGACCTTGAAGGGTCCAAGAGAAGAAGAGCGGACCTTGAACGGTCCAAGATATGAGGAGTGTGGACCTTGAAGGGTCCAAGAGATGAGGAGTGGACCTTAAAGGGTCCAAGAGAAGAGGAATGGACTTTAAAGGGTCCAAGAGAAGAGGAGTGAACCTTGAAGGGTCCAAGATAAGAGGAGCGAACCTTGAACGGCCCAAGATATGAGGAGTGGACCTTGAACGGTCCGAGATATGAGAAGTGGACCTTGAATGGTCCAATATTGGGAGAGTGGACATAGTATAGGAAGAGCACCACGAAGGGTCAAAGAGTGGACCTTGAACGGTCCAAGATAGAGAGACTGATCCTAGAGCGGTCCGCAGTAGAGGGTGTGGACCTTGAAGGGTCCAAGAAGTAAAGAGCGGACCTCGGAGGGTCCTAGAAATGGAGAGTGGACCTCGAAGGGTTCTAAATTGAGGAGTGGACCTCGAAGGGTCCTAGAAATGAGGAGCGGACCTCGGAGGGTCCTAGAAATGAAGAGCGGACCTCAGAGGGTCCTAGAAATGAGGAGCGGACCTCGGAGGGTCCTAGGAATGAGGAGTGGACCTCGAAGGGTCCTAGAAGTAAAGAGCGGACCTCGGAGGGTCCTAGAAATGGAGAGTGGACCTCGGAGGGTCCTAGAAATGAGGAGTGGACCTCGGAGGGTCCTAGAAATAAGGAGTGGACTTAGGAGGGTCCTAGAAATGAGGAGTGGACCTAGGAGGGTCCTAGAAATGAGGAGCGGACCTCGAAGGGTCCTAGAAATGAGGAGCGGACCTCGGAGGGTCCTAAAAATGAGGAGCGGACCTTGGAGGGTCCTAGAAATGAGGAGCGGACCTCGGAGGGTCCTAAAAATGAGGAGTGCCGGGGTCCTAAAAATGAGGAGCGGACCTCGGAGGGTCCTAAAAATGAGGAGCGGACCTCGGAGGGTCCTAAAAATGAGGAGCGGACCTCGGAGGGTCCTAAAAATGAGGAGCGGACCTCGGAGGGTCCTAAAAATGAGGAGCGGACCTCGGAGGGTCCTAAAAATGAGGAGCGGACCTCGGAGGGTCCTAAAAATGAGGAGCGGACCTCGGAGGGTCCTAAAAATGAGGAGCGGACCTCGGAGGGTCCTAAAAATGAGGAGCGGACCTCGGAGGGTCCTAAAAATGAGGGATAGTTAAGCACTTTATTTACAAAAAAGCCCTCTATTTTATAGAACCTACTCTTGGTTGGAAGGGATACCCCTTTTTCGCAACTAACTAAAGGTCCTAAAGTGGTGGATCCTAACGACTAACCGTCTCATATAGACAATTAAGATGATATTTATGGGAAGTACTACAGACCTATGATAAGACAAGATCTTTTAACAAGCACTCGACCTTACATGGCACATCCTTTAAAAGGAAATCAAATTTTTTGTGCTCTTTTCTCTCTATAGATCTTGACTTATCACTGATTCGTAGTGACTCAACATAAAGACCTTATTAATTGTCTACATGAAAAAGCTAGTCAAACCAACCGGTCACAAGGAGTGTATTCTTAGCAAAGTGGGTGACACAAGGGTTAGATTTCAGGCTCCCACCGTGCAGCCGAAGTGCACTGATGAGTGGATGGCCAAGTGAGACTCGGAAGGGAGGCAACATGATCACCACACTTCCCGCACTTTGGCTTCTCCGAAGGGTTAAAGGGTGTCTGTGCAGTGTGACACGGACTCTAGTGGTAGTGTGAGGTAAAAAGTCTAATTCTTTTTTAAGGAAAAAAGAGAAAGATTTTTTTTTATGAGATGCATGCATGCAATGCAACAGTTAAAAATAGGAGAAAAAGAAAAAGGAAGTAAAACACCACACAAGAAAACGAAAGTCTGACCCACTTAGTTTGAAAAGATTTCAAAACAGTCCCCAGCAGAGTCGCCACTGTGAATACCCCGTCCCGATGCAACGCGCATTCGGAGGTTTGAAATAAATAATTATGTAAAGTCGGATCGAAATAGGATATTCATTTAGTGACACTCGCTTTAAACCATATTAAAATATTAGTTTAATTTTGAGAGTCGCCACGCCACTTTGATATAGCCCAAAGCTTTGAAAAAAGGCTAAACAGTTAATTGGGTTCGGGGGTCAAGTTACAATAGAAGAAGAAACGCTATCACTCCTATTGCCCGACGGATCGGTCTTTCTAGCATGTGGGGTGTTGGTTGTGTGCGGTGTTTACAGGAATAGATAGAAGAAACGGGATCATGCATAAGGAGGAGGGGAGAGAAAGAATTTATTGATGATCACACCCTAGAACCTTTGAGTTAGGCCCTCGGAAGGTGCACTAATCAACGTTCATCCTTGGGGGATTGTTGATCATGGGATAATTATAACTAAGGTGGAAGGAAAGGAATAGTTCCTAGATCCATTGGGTTTCTTAGGGCGAAACCTTAGATCATCCTCGGCTATGCATGATTAAATATATTAAAACAACCCTAAATCTAGCATATATGACATAAGCAAGAAATAAAGTAATTAAAATATGCTAAGCATGCAAACAATAATAATAAAGACAATAATAAAGAACAAAAATATTAAAAAGAGCCTTACCAATTGTAGCAAGACTTTGAGGTCGAATCTAGGGCGATTCGAAGAGAGTAAGAAAAACTGTGGGTAAAGCAAGTGTAGTCTCGCTTCTCCCGAGTAAATTGTGTGTTGAATATGGGAGCCGAGCACACCTATTTATAGTGCTTCGGTAGTTGGGCCGGCCAATCGAAGGGTCGATCGGCCTTAAAATAAGGTTCGATCGGCACAAAAATAAAGGGTCGATCGGCCTTAATTTAAGGTTCGATCGGCACTACCTTAAAAGATAAGGATTTGATCGGCAGCTTTTTAAAAGATAATGATTATCCCAAGTAAGGGTCGATCGGCACTAGAATTTAGATTATGGCGGCGGCTGATAATGGTCGATCGGCCAAAGATTGTGAAAGCCCAGTTCCAGATTCTGCCTTGGCCCAAATGGCCTTTGCATTGGCCGGCCACCATTGCTACAACTGGCCCATAGCTCGGCCACTTCTCTGGTGCCTTGCCTAGATTTAGTACCATTATTATTCGGTTCGTCTCCGTTATTGCCAAGTCCACTTTGACCACTGAAATGACTTCTTTTGCAATTCGCTCTTTAGGATTTTATTTTTCATTTAATACCAGAAATTTTTATATATCAAATTCGTCCAAAAATTTCATATTTCCAGTTTAGTCCTTAAATTTCCAATAAATTTCAATTTGGTCCAAAAGCTTCCAAATGCCAGTTTAGTCCCTGAATTTCCGAATTGCACTTCAGTTCCTTTTTTCGGACCGGGTACTAACACCTAGAGAGACCATATCACGGCAGAGGAGTTTAGAGATTTGGTTGGGTTTGATCTTCAGCCTAAGGGGCTGGGAATGGAGACGAGGAACGTCAAGGTGGCAGTCCAGAACTGTATGCAGGGATTTGCTGCTAATGAGGTGACGGCCCACCAGCTTGCGAGAGCTTTTCTGTGGTTGATGCTGTCAGTCACCATCTTTGCAAATTCTGGGACTTTGGCTTTGGTTTGCCTTCTTGACTCCTTGGAGGATGTGGATGGGATTGGGACGGTCTCTTGGGGTGAGGCCGGATTGGCGAAGCTTTACTTCTCCCTAGACATGTATAGCCGAAATAAGTCTGCTTCGATGGATTGCTTCTCCTTTGCTCTTGAGGTATTCTCACCTTCTTTCCTTTCTCTTTTCTTTTCTGTCTTTGAGACTTTTATGAGAGAAAATGACCCTTTTATGTTTTGAACATACAGGTCTGGTTTTGTGAGGTGATCGGGTTCTTTCCGTGGAACCAGCAGAGTGATTCTACCATCTTTCCCGCTATGATCCGCTGGAGGGGAGATGCTAGGGATAAGTTCACCGGGAAGACCCGGATCACCTTTGACTACAAGATGGTTAGACCAGTCATCAACAGGGATGGGCATGATGGAGTGGACTTTTACCCTTGGGGGAGGTATCCAGAGATTTTGCTAGGAGATGCCTTGGAGGTGACTAGACAGAGGCGATGGTTGACCGGGCTGACATGTGATGTCATTTATCTGGGGGACCGCTTTTCCAGGCAGCATGACCATATCCCTCCATTGGATGTCATTACTCCCCTCGATCCTCCAGCACGGATGTTGCAGCCCAGGGACTGGCCGGCGGATGAGATAGCGAGGTATCAGGCAGGCGTGGCAGCTGAGGAGTATTTTGACTTGGCTACCCAGTATGCTACCTTTGTGGAGCAGCGGTTGAGGACGCCACAGAAGCTAGTGAAGCTGGCTGTCACTTAGGGGTATGGGGAGGCCGAGCCTACTGACCCGCCGATGCCTCCTTCTCATCTCTCTTATGTAGTCAATGGGTGCAGGAGGTTCGGGATACCGTCCCCCGATACGAGGGAGCCCCAAGATACTCGTCACGGACAAAGACCGTGAGTACACTTTTAGGGTCTTTTCCCTTTTTTAAGATTTCTTTGATTTTTCTGCAATTCTGAGATTTTCTTCTCTTTTTTTTTCTTAGGTTCCAGCCCGCACTTATGACGGCTTGGTCAGGCAGAACAGGGGCTGGAAGGATGTATGCCGGTCCCTCTTGAAGAAGCTGTCTTGCGCTTCAAAGGCTGCAGCGAACGTACAAGAGCCCATGCGCAAAAGGAGGCACGTCGGGGGCACAGCATCCACCTCATCAGCCTCAGAGTACTCTTCCAGTGCCTTGCCTCGAGGACAGGGACCTAATGCCGGCATCCTGGAGCAGCTAGCTGAATATGAGCATGTGAATGTCCATCTTTCCGATGTGAGTGACAGCGAGGATTTGATGAGGGAGACGAGCTTCTATGAGCTCAGTAGTGATGAGGAAGGATCGGTAACCTAGGAGGTCTTTAGAATCGATCTAGGAGGAAGAAAGCAAACAATGAACAGTTTTATGCACAATTTGTTTATTTTTTGCTTTATTTGGGCGCCGATGGGGCGAAAATAATGTATTACTATTTTATTTGCTTTTGAAATTTATGCTTTATGAATTTGCATATTACTTGAGCCTTGGGGCTGCTTTTTTGCTTGGAATTGAGGCTGAAACTGGGCCAAAATGATTTATGATGGTATATGACTGCTTGGATGACCTTTGGACATATTTTGGGACAGGTTTCATTGAGAAAGTGGGCTGAGAACTCTTCTTGGGCAGCAACTTTGGTTGCTGCAGATTGTTTTCCACATCAGGCAAATGAAGCCATACGGACTGGTCTTGTGAGCAAAAGAGGCCGTGCGGCTTACAGTTCTGTCTGGACTGGTTTTTTTTTAGAATAAAATCAAGGCTTGGACATTTCATTTCATTTTCAACCTAGACTTGTCCCAACTGTTCCCAGAGCACATATTTGACCTAAAGACATCAACTTTGATCATCTTGCAATGGAGAAATCCGTCAGATTGCAAAAGGGGAAAAGAGACCATTTTATGTTCGATCTTCAGTCTTGGGTGAGATATAACTTTCAATCTCACAAGGGGCTATTTGATGCTACCTTCAAGATCAGATCTTTATGGCATTTGAGGGATCTACCGCCCGATTGGGACCTTTTGAGGGCCGCAACAAGGTTTTGGAACGTCCGTAGACACATTTACTGCTTTTCTTACAATGAGATTGTCCCAACCTATGAAGACTTCTGAGCCTTGATTGGGGGTCCAGAAATTGAAGCTATATTGATTCCTCTGATCGAAGATGTGCATGTGGCGGCAAAGTTGGCATCTTTTCTACAAATATCTCTGGTAGAGGCTGAGGGGATGATGATAGCTACGGACAGGATTGACCTTGCTGATATCCCGAGCAGGTTTGGGTCTCCGGATATGGCTACGACCATGGTGGCTATGGATGCCTTTATTCTCTGCATATTCTCATCTCTGTTCACTACTGAGTCCATGGGGATCTGTCATGGTGGTCTCTTGGACATGGTTAGGGATTGCAGGGCTGGGAAAGACATTGTCCCATTGGTTTTGGGTGAGACCCTGCATGGAAATGATAGGATGGCTAGGGGAGACCGTTTCATGAGGTCTGGGAGTCCAGCCGTGTTGACTTTGTGGCTGCAGGAGAGGCTCGGAGCTTTGCCAGGGGCTTTGCCGACTCAGTGCCCTTGGGTGATTTCCCGGAGGGGTTTGCCTAGGCAGCAAGACCAGGGTGACTGGGAGCTGATGATGGCTAGGTTATCCACTTCGGATATTTTCTGGTGGGTACCTCACTGGAGGTTGCAGACCAGGAGGACTTTTCAAGAGTCCCATGTGGTGAGGGTTCCAGGGTTTTGTTGGTCATCCTTCTACATACCCTGCTTGGTATCCAGGCAGTTCGGGGCCTTACAGGAGCCGCTGGGCAATTGGGAGGACATCCGTACCATGGAGGTGGTGTCTTTGGATATGAGGGATCCAGCCAGCTTCTCATTCTTCTCGAGGGCTTGGACATATACCGTTTTCCCACCCAGGGCTATCCTCAGGAGCAGGAAGAGTACCATCTTGACTACGGCCTACTTGGATTGGTACGAGAGGGAGATGGGGGAGTGACTCAGGTCATATTGGGAGAGAGGCGTCAGGCTTTAATGGGGGCTGACTGCGACTCGAGTAGGACTCTGAGGGAGACTGAAGCTAAGGCGAGTTGTCATAACCAGTCGGGTGACCTTATCAGGGATATGGAGGCTCGATATAAGAGGCTTTCTGAAGTCGCTCCCTTGACTAAAGCTCAGAGGGAGGAAGTGCGGACTCGTGCCCGTATTGAGAGGGCACTTATTGACACCGGTCTGATGGAGGCTCCAGTGAGGATACCGGAGATCGGGATGAGGGAGACCGACATCATAGAGAAGAAGAGAAAGAAAACTCGACGGGGTCGAGGTAAAGGGAAGAAGACCAAAGAAGACTCAGTGAATGACAGCTGATAGATCTTTTCTTAGGATTCCCTTATTGCCATTTTGCAAACACAGTAGTTTATTAGGCATTTTATTGTTTTTTAGATCTTTGTAGCAGGTTAGCAGAGTCAAGAGTAGACCGTGCTTGAACTCATCAAGAAGTTTTTAACTTGTAATGAACAAGAGATATTATCTTAGAAATTAATCAAGACACAATTTCATGGAAATTTCAGATGTCTTATTGATTGCTTAGGACCCGTTTTATGAAAACTTGAATGCCCTTTATTATTGTTTAGGACGCATTTCATGGAAACTTGATTGCCCTTTTTTATTTTTTAGACCGAACCATAAATGGCTGCCTACGTTCCCCTTTTACAAGAAAGACTAAGGGGCTCAGGTCTTCGTAGTTCATTCTGGTGAACTTTTGAAAAAAAAAAATTATGTGCAGCCCTATTTTTTGCCTAGACCGCCCTTTTTGGGTTTTCAGCCTAGCTGGGCATTACTCTTTTTGCACTAAGATTTTTTTTTTTATTATTTTTTTATGTGCAACCACTGTTTTTGCCTAGACCGCCCTTTTTGGGTTTTCGGCCTAGTGGGTATTACTCTTTTTGCACTAAGATTTTTTTCTTTTGTTTATTATTTTTTTTATTTCTTAGACATAGTATCTTCGGAGCTTATCACCATTGAGTGGGTGGACAAAGGGATTGCCGTCCAGGTCTGCAAGCTTCATTGCTCCTCCCGACAGTATCTTCTGCACCACATACGGGCCGATCCAAACGGGTTCCCATTTTCACAGGGGGTTGTCTCTGGTAAGGGGCTTCACTTTCAACACTAAGTCACCCTCCTTGATGTCCCTGGCCTTGACCTTTTTGTCAAATGCTCTGGCCATTCGCCTCTGGTAGGCTCGGGTGTGCTCCATGGCTTTGAGCCTTCTTTCGTCGAGCAGGGCCAACTCATCATGCCGGCTACGTAGACACTCAACTTCGTTGACACTATTTTCCAGGAGGACCCTTAATGATGGGATTTCCAACTCCACTGGTAACACTGCTTCCATCCCGTAGGTTAGGGCAAAAGGAGTTTCTCTTGTAGCTGTTCTGACAGACGTTCTGTAGCCCCAGAGTGCCAGGTGCAGCTTTTCGGGCCAATCACGACCACGGGTGGCCATTTTCCGGATGATCCGTTTGAGCGTCTTATTAGCAGCTTCCACGGCTCCGTTAGTCTGAGGTCTGTATGGGGATGACTTGTGGCGAGTGATTCTGAATTCTGACAGTAACCTATCGCAGTCTCCTTCAAAGTGCGACCCGTTATCAGAAATAATCTCATTGGGCACCCCATATCTACACATTATGTTTTCCTTGATAAACTGGGCCACCTTCTTGGAAGTGAGGACCTTGTAGGACTTGGCCTCTACCCACTTGGTGAAGTAGTCGACTGCTACTAACACGAATTCATGCCCATTGCTTCCTGCTGGGGCTATCTTCCCTATCACGTCAATACCCCAAGTTGCAAACGGCCAAGGAGTTGTCATGCAGTACAGGTCATGAGGCGGGAGATGGTTGAGGTTGGCAAACCATTGGCATTTGTCACACGCTCAGACATGCTGGATACAGTCTGTCTTCATGGAAATCCAGTAGTAACCCATTCTGAGGATCACTTGCATCAGGGCTCTAGCATTCATATGAGGAACGCAGGGACCATTATGGACTTCGGTCATCAACTCTCTGGCCCTTTCTTGAGTGACGCATAAGAGGAGTGGTCCTTGGTACCGCTTCTTGTACAGGTCGCCTCCTAAAATGACATAATGGGAGGCCAACCTTTTCAGGGCTTGCAAGCTCTTGGCTTTGACACCTTCTTTTGGTCTACCTTCTTCGTCTCTGAAAGCTGACTCTCCATCTTTGAGGAACTGGTAAATCTGACTGTACCAGGGTTCCTTGATAGGCTCAGGTCCCAAGTCTACTTCACAACAGAAAGTCGGGGCTTCTCTTTTACCCACTCTGAAAGGTTTTATGGCTTTTCCCTCTAGGATCTCTACCAGTGAGGCTAGAGTAGCTAGGGCATCTGCGAATCTGTTCTTTTCCCTTGGCAAGTAGTGGAAAGTCACTTCTCTGAACTGTCCAGTCAACTCCTCCATATAGGCATGATACCTCTGAAGATTAGGGTCCACAGTCTTCCATTTGTTGGAGACCTGGTTGATGATCAGGGTTGAGTCTCCATAAACTTCAAGCTCCTTGACATTCCTTTCTAAGGCAGCTTCTAAACCAGCAATGCATGCTTCATACTCGACGACATTGTTCGTGGCAGGGAAGTTCAACTTGAGGGCTATGGGTGTGCTCATCTTTCGGATCGACCAGTAGCATCCCTACACCATTTCCTCTTTTGTTAGCAGCTCCGTCAAAGAATAGCTGCCATCGGTTCTCAGGCTCAACCACGAAGATCCCTTCATCTGGGAATTGGGGTTCAGGCCCGCGGTCCTCATTACTGGGGAAGTTCGCCAGATGGTCTGACAATGCTTGACCCTTGATGGTCTTTCTGGTCACGTAGTTGATGTCATACTCAGCTAAGAAGAAGGACCACTTTGCTAGACGCATTGAGAGGGAAGGTTTATCGAAGATGTACTTGATGGGATCCTTTTTCGAGACCAAGTTCACAGGGTGGGCTTGCATATAATGCTTCAGCTTACCGACTACCCAGACGAGTCCTACACAAGTCATTTCACATGCTGAGTAATTGAGCTCACTTCCATGTAGCTTCCGGCTGACAAAGTAGATGGCATTTTCTATCCGAGAGTCTTTCTTTTCCTGAGCAAGCATAGCCCCAACTGCCGTATCAGTGACAGTGAGATAGAGCAGAAGAGGTTTCTGTCTATGTGGGGGGCATAGCACCGGAGGATGTACTAAGTACGCCTTGATCTGGTCAAAGGGATCCTGACATTCCTCGGTCCATTCTATGTCTACATTCTTCTTCATGAGCTTGAAGATGGGCTCGCACATAGTGGTCAACTGGTTGACGAAGCGGCTGATATACTTCAGCTTGCCCATAAAGCTTTTGACTTCTGTCTGGGTTCGAGGTGGCCTCATGTCCATAATGGGTTTGATCTTTTGGGGGTCGACTTCGATACCTCGCTCCGTGACCATATACCCAATCACTTTTCCCCTTGTCACTCCGAAGGTGCATTTGGCAGGGTTTAGTCTCATGGAATGCTGTCTCAGCCTCTCGAAGAACTTTCGTAGGTCAATAAAGTGTTGTCCATTCTCGCCTTTGGAGTGGATTATCATATCGTCGATGTAGCCCTCAATCTCCTTGTGGATCATGTCATGAAAAAGCGCGATCGCTGCCCTCTGGTAAGTAGCCCCGGCGTTCTTAAGCCCAAATGGCATTACTGTATAGCAGTAAGTTCCCCACAGTGTGGTGAAGGCTGTCTTTTCTTGGTCTTCTTCGGCCATCTTGATCTGGTTGTAGCCTGCAAAGCCATC
Organism: Adenophora triphylla var. japonica; assembly: GCA_022495995.1. Lineage (NCBI taxonomy): Eukaryota > Viridiplantae > Streptophyta > Magnoliopsida > Asterales > Campanulaceae > Adenophora > Adenophora triphylla. The sequence goes on along the minus strand of JAFEMH010001479.1, from coordinate 43,832 downwards.
AATGAAGGATTTGACTTTGTAGTTGGCAGTGGAGTCCACCAGGATGTCTATGTTTGGCAAGGGGTAGTCGTCTTTGGGGCTGGCCTTGTTCAGATCCCGGAAATCTACACAGCAGCGCACCTTCCCATTGGCCTTGGTTACGGTCACAATATTGGACAACCATGTCGGATATTCGATGACTCTAATGAATCCTACCCGCAGTAGCTTCTCAATCTCTTCTTTGACCTGTAGAAACCATTCCGGCTTGATCTTCCTCGGTTCGCTTTGGCTTAGCATACGGTGCTAGAGGGATTACGTGCTCTACTATTGAAGCTGTCTAGCCCCGGCATATCCTTGTACGACCATGCAAAGACGTCCATGTATTCTACGAGCGCATTAACGGTCTGTCCCGTTCAACCCCCTGGAAGAAGTTTCCAATCTGTGTCTCTTTAGGTTCCTCGACAGTACCCAAGTTAACACTTGTCAAAACCTCCTCGGCAGCTTGGGCCCGGTTTTCCACTTTTTCTGTAACCTGCTTAAAGATTTCTTTAATGTATTGTTCGTTTAGTACGTTTGCATCTTGTTCAAATGATTCATTATTAACTGTTGTTAAGTCTTGAGTTAATTTATCATTTGTTAAGTTGGCAATAAGGGGATACTCAGAAAGATCTGTCATTTCATTCAAAGCAAAGGGAAAGATGACATTGATTACATGTTCATAATCCTCAGGCGTGAGGCCTTCGGATGACTCAGAGGACTGGAAATCAAAGATTCTTGACTCAACTGTATAGACGACAGGGTGTTTGACACGACTGGGTTGAGAAGGACGGGGTACCAATCCAAGCTCCGTGATCATTTGTTGTCGGCTGGCTATCGACCCTGAGAATGTCTCCCAATTCTTCAACGGCATCTCTGTCTTAGTCACCAAAGTGCGGGGATCGAAAGGCTCTTCACCACCGTCTCCAATTACGGCAACTACTTCATCATCTGAACTGAAGTCGATCAAATCAGGGATCTGTGCTTCTTCATCAAACAACTTTTGCAAACCCAAATCACTGTCTTCACTACTGGCAGCTTCTATCTGGCTGATCTTTGGAAGAGCTAACTCGAAGGCGGAGAAATCCATTGCCCCGGATGAGAAGAGTGCTGACTCTTTGACACTGCTTGGGTTTCCTTTGAAGACATACTCGTTCTGAACGGTAGTGGTAGCCCCAGGAATGTTCGACAAGTCAAGGAACATTCTCCGAACAGGATTTGCTGGTTTTCCCCTAACTTTATCAAGGTTTTCCAGAAGGGTTTTTCTCTGGCGATCACTTTCACCGTATTGGGTCCCACCTTTTGTAAAGTAATGGGTCAGAGACAAACTTTAGGGATGGAGATGGACCCCTTCACTTTGTTTTCCTGGAGCTGTGCCTTTAGCTTTTCTGTCATCCCGAGAATTCGGTTTGTATCCCAAGCCATATCTGGTGGTCTGTTCCTTTACATCAATAATAGCATTGCGACCCTGCAGTCTTTTGCCCAATCCAAGCCCCGGAAGATAACCCATTTTTCTCATCATTCTCATGGCGGGGGGAATTTTATCGGAGGTAGTAGTGAGGTCAGTGCAACACACTTGTGCTTTGGAAGAAGCTACAGAGAATCCGGTCAAGGCAAACCCTTCATCATCGTGCTTAATTTCCAATATCGGGATACCTCCAGTGCTGGTTCCTTCCACCGTGACATTGTCTTCGTAAATAGTGGTGATAGTACCATCACTTGACTGAAATTTGACGCATTGGTGCAGAGTAGAAGATACCCCGTTTATCTGGTGGATCCAAGGTCATCCCAGCAGAGCGGTAAATGAGATCGAAATGTCAATCACTTGGGAGTCAACATCCATGACCTTTTTCCCGAACCACAGCTTGAGAGTAGCAATCCCCAAGACTGACCGTGCAGTGGAGTCATAGGCCTTAATAGTCTGACTAGAAGGCTTCAAATCTGTGGGCTTCAAATCCAATAAGTCCATCATCTTTGCTGGCAGGACATTCATTGCAGACCCTCCATCGACCAATACTCATGGCAATCAGCGTTCTTCCAACTGGACTGTGATGTACAGAGGTTCGTTATGACTAGCCCCATACTTTGGCAAGTCCAAGTCAGTGAAGGTAATGATGTTTCCGTAATGGATGCTTCCAATCATCTGGACGACCTCATCTGGGGTGACGTCTATAGGCACCATGGTCTTGGCCAAACTTTCTTCTATTTTTAGCTTATGAGGGTATGAAGAGGTTAACAGGGACCACAAGGAGATATTGGCCTGAGTACACTTCAACTGAGTCAGCACCGGATCCTCCTTGTCAGAGTCTAGCTTTTCTGCTTCTGGCTTATAAGGTCTTTTGTCTGTTTTCGGCTCAGAGACGGCATTTCTTTTATCACCCTTAGGCTGCTCAACACTCATCTGTCCAGACCGAGTCATCACATAGACATTAGACTTTTCTGAATCATCATTCCTACTGGCGGATTCTGTCAGCTCTTTCAAAGTTAGAGGCGGGCTCTTGCTGGCGTATGGCCAATTTTGCTGATTAATCTGATTGACAGCATGATCCGGGGCATAGGAAGCTTCCCGAATCTGATCCCAGGTCAATGGCTTTCTGGCCTTTTCGGGGTTTTGACTCCCTAGTTGGTTTAGTAGCCGGCTGGTTTCAGCTTCACCTTCCTCATTCAAAGCCTTCACAGTCTCGTTCAGGCTTTTTAAGGTCAGCATGCAACAAGAATTATCACTTTCAGGGTTTGGAGCCTGGCGAATGGCTTTCTCACCTGGGCCTAGCAACTTTTTCAGCAGAGTGGGATCGCATTCCTCATCACTGTCAAGCATGTCCCTCCTTTCTCTAGGGGTCAACCTTCTGACGGCATCTTTGACACTGGCCAAGCATTTTCTGAAGTGGGAAATTCCATCATCGAGAAAGATTTCTGCGGGGTCAAATCTCATGGCGGGTTCCTGTTCTTTACTGTCGGGAAGGTTTTCTGGGCTTTTCGGCTTCTGGGCTAACCACTCCTCTACTGTTCCTTCTGGCATTTCGATTGTATCTTCCTCAGTATCACTACAGTAACTCTCGTGATAACTTTCATCTTGACTCTGATGACCAATGAGGGCAAAAGCAGGTCGGGATACTTGACGCCATATGAGAGGTATCCTTGACTCTTCCTCTGACTTGGGAATCACCAAGAAAACATCACTGTCATCATAGGATATGAAGGGGACCGGGGTCGCTTCAAACTTTAAGACTCTTTCCAGGGCGTCCATACACTTTTCTTCGGACAAGGTCTCAGGGGTGACTCTTAGCACTGCAACGGAGTCTACTCTTCCCGACGGGGGTTTGGCCTCAATGACGCTTATATGTTCTAGATCTACGGGTGGAGCCCACTTCCCTCTTTCAGCTAAAGCTTCGATCAAGTTCCTCCATTCACCGACCAAGTCTTTGTAAGGAGTATTGAATTCTAGGATGTAGAATTCGTATGCTGCCTCATCTGAGCTTGCATCCTTTTTCTCTTCCGAACCCTCACACAGGCTACAGACACACTTTGAAGTGATACCATCTCCCATTCCAGGTCCATGGTTTTCTACTTCATCTTGCCCTTCGGGTTTCACTTCCGTCGACTCCAAGTTCATTCCTTCTACTGAGCTGTCATCATCACTGTAAATCCACCCATTCCTATTCTCATTTCCGACTGACTCTTCACTGCCACTGTCTGGGAGATAGGCAAATTCACAGGCGTTGACAAAGTTAGAAAGGTCAGGCTGGTACTGGAATTCCAAGGTAGGGAAATTTGGATTAGGCTGAAAGGAGGGAAAGAGTCCCATGGGGTAATGCAGAGGCTGCGTTACGGGGATAGCTGTGGCGTTTGCTCTCTGTTGGTAGGGAACAAAGCTAGGTCTTATCTGAGGAGGAGAGGGTATCGGGACCCTAATGGCTTGGGACATTGGGAAGGACTGAAAAGGGGTAGTCCTTGGCAAAGGATCATATGTGGCTGGAGGAGGGCATTGGTTATAGGCTAGCTCTTCTTCCCTAGTCATCTGGTTACCCAAACCACTACTGTTCTCTGTCAAATCGGCCATTCTGACTCTTTGGACTGACAAAGCTGAGGATTCTGGCGAACTGTCTGAGAATTATGCGCTAACAAGTCGTTGACCCGGTATTCTCACCCACTTCTTTCTCGTTGCGGGAAAGGGATAAGAGAGGTTTAGACTCGGGGTAGGTGTTTAGGCTGAAGGCTCAAGCAATATGCAAATTAAGAATCTTCCAGTTTACTTAAAACAGTGTCTTTTATTAATTTCTATTTGGTTGGAAAAGGGGTTCTGCCCTTCTTTTTCGCAACTACTCTAGATCCTGGATCAGTGGGTTCCGTCACTACGTCTATAAGCCCCTCGTATTCCACCTGTATTTTGACCTCTCAGGGTGGACAGCCCTGGGCGAGGGTCCTATAGGGCACGCGGATCCCACCGACCGAGAGAGAAGAACGCTCCTAACGGGTCTAGCGGGTCATAGGAACTTTCAACACACGAGCGATGCGGATTATAGTCAAGGCAATACCGGGAAAGTCTCGTCTTTCAGCCTTAACGAAATTTTGGCAGAATTTCGCTTGCGCGAATGACGTTTTGACTTTTCGGTAATGTTCGAGAAGATAATAGGCATGGGTCGGGCGGTAAAAGCCGGATGACACAGTGTCACATTGAACTTCGTTGCATACGCCGTGCGTGAGTCAAAATCGAAGTCAATGCCGGGTCAAGATCCTGCCAATTTTTCCTTGTCGGAATTTTGGCAAAGCTTCGCTTGAGCGAAAGATCTTTGAATTTTTGGCACAGACTAGGTCTTGACTCTTACGCATTCCGTGCGGGTCAAGGTCAAAGTCAATGCCAGAGTCAAGATCTTGCCATTTTTTCCTTTGTCGGAATTTTGGCAGAGCTCCGCTTATGCGGAAGATTTTGACTTCCGTTATGAACTAAGGCTTGACCTTTACGTGAATATGCAACTGGGCTATATGACACGAACTAGACCAAAAACCAACCAAAAGTCACAGTTTTTTGAAACGTGTGACACGGACTGTGCATTGGTCGACACTGGCTGCCATGGGGAGTTTGGGGTGATTCCGTGCGCGCCCGGGAGCATCGTAAGGCTGTCCGTGGATCGCAATCGAAAAACCACCCTGGGTTTAAAGGGACATGCGTGCAAAGTGTACAGGATATATAAGGTGCACGTAGTGTGCGGTCTCCTAAAAAATGTTCCTTTTTGAGTTAAAACAGAAATTTTCAGAAATGTGTTTTAAAAGGAATGATTTTTCGGGACGGGGGAATATGCAACAGTTAAGGCACGTAAATTTTCTGGAAGCCCCAGTCAGTCTTGGAACTGAATAGCCCCAAGCTGCCAAGGCTGCCAGATTAACCTCAATTTTGTCCTGGTGGAATTGCCACTGAGGCCGCCCGGTCAGAATCCAAGGAGGATTAAGCCGTACGGCTGCATGGATCAATTTTCCAGGTTCCACTCCTTTGCAGTTTCAGGTTGCTTTCCGAACATTTTAGGCACCTTTTCAGCTTTTAGCAGGCTTCCTGTTCAGAATATGAACAATTCTCAAGATGCAATATGCAATGCAAGGAAAGAAAAAGCAAGCACGATACATGGAATCCGCGACGGGAGTCTAACCCGCTCAAAGGAAAAAAGCTTTCTTTTATTTTATATCTTTTGAAAAGGGATACCGGTACGTGGGATTGTTAGACCACCTTTTATCCCAAGCCCCGGGTTAGGAAGTGATACAGGAAGGTTAGTGGTTTCCACCTATATACCGGGTATCGTTTTTGTTTTGAAAATGAAAGCTTTTCTCCTTTGGGTTTCCCCAGCGGAGTCGCCAAACTGTGAATGTGTGCCCAAATTCTATTTTTTTGTGTTTTTAGTTTGGATTCACGCGAGTTTGAAAACATCCGGTTTAATTTGAAAAACGGAGTCGCCACGCCATTTTGATTTCCTCAAAACTTTGAAAAAAAGGTTTTTAGGGTTCGGAGGTTAAGTTACCCCTTGGGAAGAACGGATCGTCGTTCACCCAAGGTGCCTTGCCGTAGCAAGTCTCCCTAGATTTCATTTTTCGTGCTTGCTTGCGTGCTTTCTTGTGTGCATGTGTTGAAAAGAGGGGGGGGAATGTTCCAAGTTGTCTTCCGGACGTATAAACCATTTAGTTGGTTATCGCTCAGAATTCCTTGGATTTTTTTGTGTTCGGGACTTTTATCCCGTCCTCATCTTGGACTTATGATCATCGCTCTTTTGACCTTGGGTCATGCGTGATCGAGAGAAGGACTCTCTTTTATAGTCCAAAATGGGGTTCTTTAGAAAGGAGTGTCCTTAGCCCATCAATCCTACACATTGAGACGATTGAGCTTATATTGGAGCTATCATGCTCGTCTCAAGTGATAATCGGAAATATAGGGTTCAAGGTTTATCCCTTTCTAAAGAGATTGTGGCACCTTTAATGAAAAAAACGATGTAAAGATGGAATCTTTACACCGGTCCGTTTCAAAGGATACCAATGGGGACTAGGGGAATGCATGTTTTATGATAAAAATGACATTTTTAATGAAAAGATGACATTTTTTGGTGGAAAGGATGCTCTTTGATTGCAAAGGATGCCTTTTATGTAAAGAAATGATTTTTAATGCAAAAGATGCATTTTTATGTGGAAAAATAGTATTTTATAGGCAAAGGATGCATAAAGACTACATTTTGAAAAGCAAAGGATGCTACTTTAAGGTAAAGTGATGACTTTTAATGCAAAGGATGCATCTTTATGCATGAAAATAGGTTTTAGGTGCAAAGGATGCACCTTTAATGTAAACAAATGATTTTTAATTGCAAAGGATGCATTTTTATGCCAAAAATAAATTTTTAGGTGCAAAGGATGCACCTTTGATGCAAAGATTACATTTTTATGAGCAAAAGATGATATTTCATGCAAAGGATGCAAAGGGGAGGGGGATATGATTTACATGAATAAAGATATGATCTTTAACAATAATCTACCAAGTACCAAGCAATATATAGCAATATGTAAATGCAAGGAGCAAGTATATCACATAAAGCAAGTATAATGCAAGATAAGGGAGTGAGAGGTTACCAATGGTGGTGACCTCTTCTTCTTTGGAGTTAGCCTAGTGGAGGAACCAACTTTTGGAGGCTTCAAGGAGGAGGAAGGTGGCTTCTTGGCACTCTATGCTTCCTGATTTTCGTAGTAATATTTGGGAGAGTTTTTATGCTGAAAATTTGTTATATCAAAATGGGTAGAGGATGCCTCTATTTATAGGCAGTCTGGAAATCGCCAATGAAACCGTGCGGCCAGGAGTTCCCTCCTAATGCAGTCGTGCGGCATTATCCCTTGTGACTCAGCATGTTTTTAGAATCATGCAAGGTGACCTTTCTAGAAGGTTTTCCATATTAAGAAAAACGTGCTTTTTTAATTTAAAGCAGTCCCTTCAGCCCTTGAAAGGTTTGGAACAGTTTCGAAATTGCTCCTGAATTTTAGGAAAGTTCGGGGAATTGCCGGGAAATCTAACCGGAAGGCATGAGCCAGATTTGGGTACTTACAATAGGGCACATCCCGCGATTTACCTCCGCCAAAGATCTTGTGGGGTCGACTGCATTGATCAGTGACCCAGTTCGGCGTTTTAACCCAGGTATAAAAAAAAAAAAAAAAACAAAGTCCACCCAAGCAATATGACGCCGTTGTACGAGCAAAGGTTCCCATTGGCAAATTGACCCTGTTACTTTCCCTCTTTCTCTCTTCTCTGTCCACACTGTGCCCCTCCAGTTGATCTAGGAGTCATCTCCCCCCTCCCATCTCTCTCTCTACTCTCTCAGCTCTTTCTCTCACTACTCTTTCTCCATCGCGACTGGAGAAAAACTTGATCTTTCTCTCTTTACTCCCTCACCTCACATCCTAAGCGTTGACCCACTCCAAATCTTCAAAACCCTTGAAAGAAAACAACCAAAACTACTCACTCAAGTTCAAGATCTACTCTGATGAACCCTAGATTTCTCCAATTCCAGGTCAGATCTCCCTTTTCAAACCCCCAACCTGCTTTTCCCCCAACTATGTTTGTACTTCTTTTACTGTCTACTATTTGAATCTAGGGTTGTTCATTTTTTGTTTTCTTTTTTCATTTTTCTGCAGATCTGATTGAATTGAGACGAACCCATAATTTAATTTAAAGAGGAAAAAGAAAAAAAGTAATCTTTTGTTGGTAAGAAATGAACATGTCTGTATTACCAAACACTGATTCGGTCGAAATAAGAGAGGTATGGAATGACAATCTTGAAGAGGAGTTTGCTATCATACGTGAAATTGTTGATGATTTTCCTTATATTGCAATGGATACGGAGTTTCCTGGTGTTGTACTTCGGCCTTTGGCTACAATTAAGAACATTAATGACTATAATTATCAGACTTTGAAAGATAACGTTGATATGTTGAAGTTGATTCAATTGGGTCTGACCTTTTCTGATGAGAATGGTAACATGCCTACTTGTGGGTCTGATAAGTATTGTATTTGGCAGTTCAATTTCCGTGAATTTAATTTGAGCGAGGATATATTTGCTAATGATTCAATTGAGTTGCTAATGCAATGTGGGATTGATTTCAAGAAGAATCGAGAGATGGGTATTGATGTGAATCGGTTTGGGGAGCTTTTGATGTCGTCTGGGATTGTTTTGAATGATAAGATCAGTTGGGTAACATTTCATAGTGGGTATGATTTTGGGTATTTGCTAAAGTTATTGACTTGCCGGGAGCTACCTAATAATCGAACAACATTTTTCGATTTGATCAAGATGTACTTTCCAATGCTTTATGATATCAAACATTTGATGAAGTATTGTAATAGTCTTCATGGTGGGTTGAACAAGCTTGCAGAGCTCTTGGAAGTTAAGAGGATTGGTGTTTGTCATCAAGCAGGTTCGGATAGCTTGCTCACTTTACATGCATTCAAGAAGTTGAAAGATGGTTACTTTAATGGCTCCACTGAGAAATATGCTGGTGTGTTGTATGGTCTTGGTGTTGAGAATGGATCCGACAAATAAGTAGGGTAACATTGTATCAACTTAGTTGTTTGATTAGTATGGACTTGCATTTCCATATGTACACAAATGGCAAAAAGTTGTTGCCTCTTAGTTTTCAGTTGATTGTTTTCTTTTCCCCTTTACTCATCATTGTGTAACCGCTTGGCGGATGTTGTAGTTTGAGTACTGTAAATTACTACAGTTAGTGTTTTAATAACAATCTTAACTTATCTGTCATCTTTTTTGCTCTTATGAACTTCATGTGCAGTTTTTCTCTTGTGGAATTGTGTCTATACGACTGGTACTTTCTTGTGCAGAAGTGAATGTGTTTGTGTTTCTTTGAGTATGCTGTCAATTTTTCTCTAACATACTCCCCATGTCCATAAATGAATGTCGATTTTCAACTTTAGATAGTTGTGTGTGTGTATGTGCATGTGCATGTATACATATATATACACACATGTATAAACTTTCTCGACATACGAGTATGCTTTTGATAGGTAATGGTGAAGGTTTGAACAAACTTCCAGTCAAAGATGATGGGGGTTTGAAGTAGTGGATACTTTGTCAAAATGGCCAATTGTGATGAGAAGAAACTGGTAAATGTCCTTCCTAGTACTTTCAATTAATTTAAGCTCTCTTAGCTACTACCATTTCTTACAATTTTGCTTCAGTCTTGTACAACTTCCAGCTTTACTTGATATATAGTATAGGGTACAAACTTGGACTCTGAATTGTGATACTGTAAGGTGTTATTTATTCATGGAGTATTACAAATTCAAGGTGTCACTGTCCTGCTATTGATTATTAACTCAAAATATGATACATACTGTTGTTTAGTTATGGTTTTTTATTCTAAACAAAGATAACAATTACGTATTTCATTAGAGAGAGGGGTTGGGATGGGAGGGTTTTGCTATGAAGAAGGATGGTTATAAATTGTCTTTTGGGCACCATGCGTTTGAGTGATGAACCATGTTTTTTTAGGGAAATATGTTGTGGTGTGTTTGGATGACATTTTGGTGAATAGTTAAAATTTGGAAATAAGGGTATTTGAGGTTCTACAAAACAAGAAATTACAGAACATGCTAACTTCCAAAAGTGTTAATTTTGTACAATCGCTCATTGGGAAGATAGAAGAATTGTTCTTTTTTTTTTTTTGGGTCTAATCTTAAGTACATAGTTAAGTTGCAATCTATAAATCTATTAAAGCAAAGTCGTTCCTAAATTTAACAAGTTGGAGCCCAAAAATGTCACTATTAAGGGGCTGAAAATGAAAATTGATTCAACACATGGTTTTAAAAAATGGTTTTGGAACATGGTGGAGAGAAAGTGGAAAAATGATCTATACTACTCACACTCTTTGAAAACTGTTGGAAATGTGAATTTTTTTTTCTTTTTCATTAATTAATCAACACTAGGTGTCTTGACTAGGTTACAATATTTGAACGTTTTCTAATTATTTCTTTAAAAAATATTTGTTTAGTGAGCTTTAAAATTTATTGTTTTTAATTCAGAAAAATTGAAAAAAATACCTCATTTTTAGTCTAATAAACTTATTAAACAATTATAATCTAAATATATATTCTTAAATTTTAGACTAAATTTATTGTTTTCTAATTATTAATTAATAACAATTTTTTTGTATTAACGATAATTTTTAAATTTAGATGTGGATATTTAATTTGTTTTTTTCATTTTTAGTCTAAAATTTAAGAATATATATTTAGATTATAACTACTTTTCTTATGTTTTCGAGATAGATGATCATTAGTTAGACATTTTTTTTATTTTACTTTTGTCAAAAAAAAGAAGAAGATTTTATTTAAAAAAAATAAAAATTGAAGAATGTGGAGATAATATAAGTGACTATAGGGAGGGCTGAGAGGGGGGGGGTAAGAGAAGTTTTGGAGGCAAAAATTGGGTACTTTTTATTTAAAAAATAAATTCATTATGTTATATAGTAATTACTATTAAAGCACGTTTGTAAGCTTATAGATCTTAATAGTTGAAAATCTCATTTTACTTTAAAAAAAATACCGCTACTACTATAAATAATAATCCTTAATTTTTTTTTAAAAAAAAAGTATATGGATTTTTACTTTCAAAAAATAAATATGAATGATTGAAAAAATAAAATAAAAATGTTCATGATTTCAAATTTAAGTAAATAAGATGATTGAGATTTATTCATTTATTTATTTATTTATTTGAAGCAAGAAGATAATTTAATTGAGAAAAAAAGGTAAGGAGATAACTGCTCATTTCAATAAAAGTCATACAACTAAAATGGTTATAAGTGTCTGCCTTAACTATTTTCTAATATTATCTTTCAAGAAATAAAAAAACTATTCTCTAATATTATCAAAATATTTTCCTTCACATTTTTTTTAATCAAAACCTTCTTACTTTGAAAATTATAAATTTCATTAAACGAACTTATTCTGGAAATTGGCGAATTTCTAGGCTTAAAATTAGAAACTAGTACTTTTTTATTCTTTGAACTTAGCTACTTTGTTTTGTGTTTTTTTTAAAGATTTTTAGCTACTTTGTTTAAAAAATAAAATTCTTTATTACTTGATCATTATTTTTTAATTTATCATGACATATATTTTTTTATAGAAATAGAGTATTTCGTTTTTTTATTTTGTAACTTCATTCAATGTTTTGTTATCATAAAATTAAATAAAATTTAAATATAAAATAATAATTTTTAAAATGGTGCATTAATTTTTTTAAATGGTTACTAATATAAATAATATTTTAATGTAAAAAGTGATCTTTTAATATATAAAAAATTAGATTTTCTCTTAATTAAATAGCAAATTTGAAAAATTATTGAACATTCATTTTAGAGATTTAAAAAGGTTTGCATGTATACTTTCGGAGAGAATAGCCTACAATGTGGATTTTCTTTATTTTTTATTGAAAGATATCTTGAAAAGTATTGATTCGAGTAGAAGTGAAATATTATTTGGTGAAAAAATTGTTGTCGGTTGAGATGATAGTTCTTCAAGTGCTAAATCTACTACAAATGTTTTGTTTCAGAAAGTATTTCAAAATGTTTAAGTAGTATTCACAATTTGATCTTTCAATTTACTATTTCAGTACATGCATGACTATATATAATTGTCGTGCATAGCACGAATTTGCTGTTAGTTCTAAACTAAACAAGTTACTTGGCTTCTTATATATATAGATTCAAAACTAGTCCTGAAATTCTTGTAAATATATACTCCCTCCGTCTCAAGAAAAGTGTCACCATTTTAGGCTCGACTCGCAAATTAAGGAAAAAAGTGGGAAGAAAAAACGTTGTGAGTGTAATTTGAAAAGAGAAGGGAGAATTAGTGGAGGAAATAGTAAATTTAAAAAGTGTTGTGAGTGTAATAGTATTTTAGGAGAGAGAATGAGTGAAGGGAATAGTTAGTGGGATAATAGAATATTAATAAAACATTTCCATTTTAGGAAAAGTGATGCTTCAAACGGGATGCCATTTTGAGTAAAAAATGACGAATTTCCTGAGACGGAGGGAGTATTCTTTAGATTTTGTATGGAGGGTCAACAAGTAGGTCTGTAGACTCTATACTTATTCACAAAAGTTGATAAACTTTATATACTCGTGTCCAATTTCTTTGGTATAAACATATGTATCAAAATCAAATTTTGATATTTATTGACTCTATTTACAAGGTATCAAATTATCATTTTGCAATGGTAGGTATCAAAATCAAATTTCGATAAATATGTAAAAGATATTAGCATCTCAAATAACTAGTAATATAAAATTAATAACTCAAAATTTTATACCTAAACTAGTTTTCATTGCGAATTAACACAATACTTCATCTGTTTTGGATGCTCGTTTAAGACACATATGGTTAACGACATTCATTTTTTCAGTTAAATAAATATGTGTAATACATGTGACCCACTTTTAAAGGGCAAAATTGGAAAATCAATAAAATTAATATAATATAACTACAATGGTTTTAATTGTAAAATTAAGAAATAAAAGAATTACAATGTAAATTATTTATTCACCAAATTAACCCCCTCTCAATTTATATCTTGTATTCTTCACCCTTCTTCTCCATCACCCACCACCATCCCCACCTCCGGCCACCCACCCAGCTTCCTCTCTCTCTCTCTTTCTCAATTAATCTCTCTCTAGAATCTCTCTTCTCTCTCCCCGGTTACTTACTCAGAAGTTTCAGCGGCAGCGACGACAACCAACATTTTCTCGAAATCATTTACAAGTGCTACCAGAGATTTTGTCGGCATGATTGGGTTGATGACTGGCCTGCACCAGATTCTCCATTTCTAATTTGTGAAAACAAATCTAAAATCACAAATTTCAACATCTTGATGGGTGATGAGATAGTCTAATTGAGAGATTAAGGTTTATATTGGGGTTAGGGTTTGATATTTTTTGAAGACAAATTTTTTGGGCAAATGATAGAAAACTAATTTTTCGGACAGAAGATAGAAAAAAGGAGATAGAAAAAAGGAAAGGGGGTTGATTATGTGGGCGTAAGTGTAAGTACACCAATCCGGACCGCTCACCATCCGAGCATACAGAAAAAATCAAGGGCGAACTTTCGGAGGTCATAACTCCTTCATACGAACTCCGATCGAGACGTGTCATATATGGTTGGAAAGCTCTCGACGAGAACTAGCCTGCAAACATGTCCGCGCGGACCACTTTGCAATGCAAGATGGTCTGTGCAGACCATTTTGTCAAACATACATCATAATTGCAAAATCCCCTTAAAGTCCACGAGATTCCCTTAAATCCAGAAAAACCAAAATTTTGGTTTTGCAAAATGGTACGTGCGGACCATTTTGCAGTTTTTTTCACTCCTATAAATAGAGGGCTCCCCCTCTCATTTTTCTTATACCTCCCTTCTCTCCTCTCTCCCCCAGCCTTCAGGCTCCCCTCTAAGTCCTCTCAAGGCAATCTCGGTCCCTTTCGGTTCCCTCAAGGGCATTCCGAGTCCCCTCGAGGTGCTTTGAATCCCCCCGAGCACTTTCGAGATGCTCCCAAGCTGCCCCGAGGCACTCCCGAGGCATCCCAAAGCCTTGTCCGTCCATCCCGAGGCGTCCCGGTCCATCCCGAGGCGTCCCGGTCCATCCTGAAACCCTGCCGGACAATCCCGATCCATCCCGAAGCAAGCCGGAACTCTACCCGAGAACAACCGACGATCCCGAGGCACACCGAACCTCTGCCCGAGTACATTCAACAATCCCGAGGCATCCCAACGCACACCGAACCTCTACCCGAGCACAACCGACGATCCCGACGAACGTCGAACCTTTGCCCGAGTACAACTGACACTCCCGAGGCACGCCGAACCTCTGCCCGAGTACAATCAACAATCTCGAGGCACGCCGAAACTCTGCCCGAGGACACACCTGACACTCCTGAGGCACGCCGAAGCTCTGTCCGCAGACACCGGTACATCCCCGAAGCAGTCCCGGTCCGTCCCGGATCACTATTCACACTCAAACACTATTCCCCAGCGAAAGACAGATACGAACCAATATTGGTAAGGCTTCCTTCCCAAACTATTTCAATTTATTTCAATACATAGCATACAATGTAGACATCATATCCATCATGCATTTTTAAAATCACATATACACACACACACAACTTTTAAAGAAAGAGGGGTATCGAAAGACTCGTGTATACGAGGCGACTCGGGTGAGCTCTGCTATTCTCTTTCCGAGGCGTAACCTGACCTCTGAACTCAAAATCTCATCATACAACAACAGTTTTTAAACCAGTCTTTTTTCAATGTTTTGGCTAAATCAAAACGACGTGGCGGCTCCTCCAAACAAACGCAGCGACACCTCCCAACAATGCGAGATGTCGGGGCCCGCGTGAGCGGATCCGGGTAATTTCAGTTGGCGACTCCGCTGGGGACATTTTGTTTTAAAAACTTTTAAACGAAAAAAAGTATTTTTAAAACATTGATGAGGGTCAAACTTTCATTTACCCCTTCTATAACTATTGTGTGTGTGTGCATGTGCTTTACTTTTTTATTTAAAAAAATAAAAATACAAAAAAATGCATCATAATACATCTGTGTACATACATTTAAAAATTCTGAAAAAATTTATGTTTTACTCAGAAAAAGAATTTTAGTGATCGCACACTACGCGTACTCTTATCCTGTACACTGCACACTACAACCCTCAACCCGAGGTGGTCTTAGTTGCAGCTTGATTGGTGTTCCTATGCCCCTCAAGCGCGCACGGGATCATCCCAAACATCCCATCCTAGCCAGTGTCAACCATGCATGCTTGCATCACACTCTGTCCAGACTCGGTTGGTTTTTACCCAGTCCGTGTCATAAAGCCTGGATACATATCCCATGCCGGCCATTTCTGAGTCGAAGCTCGGAACTCAAGATCCCTTGCGCAAGCAAGACGATGAAAGGCCATGCTAAAATCTTGACCCGATCTTGATTTCCAAAGCTACACCCGGACAATGCTCCGTCCGGATATACATCCATGCCCACATGACACCATGTCATCAAGTCTTTAATACGTCATCCATGACAATATGGCCTAGCCAACACCTAACGTCACAGATCTCTTGCGCAAGCAAGGTAAAGAGAGATCATGCCGAACTCTCGACTCGATCTTGACTCAGGTGCCGGCTCGGCTCACTATTCACATGGCCGACGCATTAAAACGAACATGACAGGTTCGGTTTTTAGGTTTGATTTTTCTTTTAGGCCGGTGGAAACCGCTTGCCCTACAGGACCCTCGCCCGGGGCTGTCCACCCCAGGATGTCAAAATACAGGTGCAAAACGAGGGGCTGATAGCCGCACTGATGGTCTCCACTGACCCAGGATCTAGCATAGTTGCGAAAAAGAAGAGCAATCTTTTCCAACCAACTTAGGATTCTGAGAAAACGCGTTTTAAGTAAATTAAAACAACATAAATAAAAAAAAGGAAACCGCATGAGCTTTCCCCCTTTATCCAAAAAAGGCTTTCCCATGTATAAACCTTACCCGTTACCCCCTCCGGCGAATCGAGAGTGGTTGAGAATACCCGGGAGCCGCCTTTTCAGTATCGATGTTACAAGGTCCGACAGCCCTTCCGGTTCAGCAGTCCGAACAGTCCGCTACTCCCCCATGACGGGATCAACAGATAATAGTGAGGGAAATGGAACCCCGCCACTAAGAAACCTCCAGACAATGGAGGAGGTGCTGCAAGCCTTCGAAACTCTCAAGAAGTGCCAAGAAGAACAGCAAGCTTGGATCGTAGACATCATGGGACCTTCGTTCTCATAGAAGACGAGGAAATACCTGCTCCTCCGATTTCTCAAAGCTATCAGCAGGTCCCTCCTCCGCCAAGCTACGAAAACCAAGCAACACAAAGTAGCTCCCGCTCAAAGCTTCACTCGGGCATCAGTCAAGTAGCTCCGATCTGCCCGCCTCAGCACAGTCAATTTTCCGGCCTCACGCTACAAGCTCAATATCACCAGCACATATACGGGCCATTTCCTCCAGATCCCAATGTATCCCGGTATCCCCCGGGATTCAATCCTTTGCCTCTATACGAGCCTCGCAGCCATAACCTGAAATCCCAATGCTTACCAGGGACAGACATCCCAAGCGGATATCCCGACATTTTAAACCTTTCACCTGCTGGACTGCCACTTGGGGCTAATGAAACATTTCCCCAATTCCCAAACAGAACCCTTAGCGGTCCGGGCAATCACGCCCTCAATTGCAACAATCCAGGGTACGGGATGGTATACACTAAGAGCTACCTCCCCAATACTCCTGAATGGTGATCCCATCAGCCAATCCACCTCCATCTTCAATTTCCATCCCTGAAAATGGCAACCTGCCTCAGCCTACTGACCCTCATATGGCTTGGTTGATCGAACAGATGAAGGACATGCAAGGAAAATTGGCCAACTCTCGGAAGGACTCCCTCATGCCCACAGATCCGAGCAAAGTGGTTCCTCTTCCTCCAAAATTCAGGATGCCAGAAATGGAAAGGTTTGACGGGACAGAATGCCCAAAGACCCACATCGACACCTACGTCTTGGGTATGAGAGCCAAAGGGGCAACCCCACAACAAATGGCGGATCACTTCCAGCATTCCCTCAAATCCATGGCATTAAGGTGGTTCCTCAACGTAAAGGCGAAAAATCGCTCTACCTGGGATCAAATCAGCGAGATCTTCCTGGAGAAGTACCGCGCCAACCTCGAATGGGAAACCAACCGCCACGACCTGCAAGCCACCGAACAAAAGGATGACGAGCCTGTAGGGGAATTTTACAAAAGGTGGAACTGGAAACTAAGCGAGATAATGGATCCGCTTTCCAAAGAAGAGCAAATGGATATCTTCCGGACCACCGACAATTGCGTCATACTAAGGTGCGCTTTTCACAACTACCCCAGCCACACCACCGACAATTGCGTCATACTAAAGCAAGCGGTCCTAGGGCTAATTGAAGAAGGAAAGTTGGAACGCCCCTGCGGTCCCAACACAGTCGAAAATCCATTCCCCGGGAACGATAGGGTGAACATGGTAGCATTCGGCATGGACGAGTCCTCTGTACTATCTCAAGCCCATCAAAAACGCCAATGAAGAGCTGGGTTACCCTCTTCCGGACCTACAACCAGCAAGAAGGAAATAATTGAGAAGCTTGGTCTAACCCCTCGTCTCCTAGAGTCTAGCTTCGTAAAGGACCCCGAGTCTGTTGTATTTAAGTTTGAGTCTCTCGAGTCGTCAGCCTTACGCCTAAAGATTATGCGTTTGTAACAAAAACCGCGCTTCCTTATGCTTTGAATAAAAGTTTGACCTTTATGAGTATCCCCTCATTGCCACTTTAACAAATGATAAATTAACTAATCAAAAACAGTTAATAATGATTCACTTGATAAAGACGCAGAAACATTAATGAACAATGCATTAAACAAATCTTTAAGCATGTTGTTAAACAAGAGGAAAATCAGGGCCAAGCTGTAGAGAAGGTTCTAATCAATATGAATTTGGGAACTACTGAAGAGCCTATAGAGACGCAAATCGGAGAATTCTCCGTCGATACTTCGCCTAAAGAATATCGAGTCTTCTTTTCCCCCCTCTACTCTCTAAGAAAACACACACAAAAAAAATCATACAATCAAATCTCGTGTAGGTTCTAGTACTTTTCTCATTCAATAAAGTCCTCCTCGGACATTGTAATTAAGTCTTCAATTTTCCATACGCAAGTTTTCTTTCTTTTCTTGCTAGACTTGAGACATTATTTTGTACCCCACATTACTTTTAATGAATTGGTTTTGTTCTATGTGATCACTTGCATTGCTCAACAAGTAATTCCACAAATGATTAATGCTTTGATTAATTGGTGTGAGAAAGTCAATCGATAGCTCCCCATACCCCACACAAAGGCCTCCATCAAGCCATACACTTTCCAAAACATGTCTCCACCATCACCTTGACCAAGTCAACGATGGCGGCAACATCAAAGGACAACAAAAGGTCACTCAGCGTTAAAAGATTGACCCCATATCGACAACAATCTAGGGGCTTGCCTTCGCCCTCGTGCGCATCAAGAAAGTTCAAGCAGGGGCTTGCCTTCGCCCTCATATGCTTAAAAAATAAAAGAAGAAGAAAAAAAAAAAGCTCAAGTAGAAGCTTAAAAAAAAAAGGTAAAAAAAAAAAAGCTCAAGCAGAAGCTTCACAAAAAAAAAAGAGAAAAAGCTTAAGCAGGAGCTTCAAAAAAAAATAAAAAAAGAGCCAAGGACCCAGCACTGCTAGTCAGAAGCCCAAGGCAGGAAGGCAGAGGCAAAAGCATCTCATAAGCCCTTATTCAAATTATTTCTCTTCCTGTGAGAGCAACGATCAAGAAGCAATGGAATCATTGAAATTGCCGTCAAATACGATTTGTCAAGGAATCACCTCAAGGCCTGTGCCTCATCATCCAACCTTCCTATCCAAGCCTTTTAACCAAAGGGACCATAAATGTTCATACCCTTTTCCCAAAGCCAAACACAGTTCAACCCCGAATTACATCGACCTGAGCTCCTTGTCTTAAGGGGAACGTAGGCAACCAGAAATGGTCCGGTCATAAACACATACAAATCCACAAACCCGGTCTCACCAATGACCTCTCCCATACACAAACCATTTTTTCACACCAGACCAACTCGATCCTTGATACCGGTTGACTTTCTTCTCATGATTAATCAAGCATATGAAGTTTAATTGTTGAATAACCCGAACATCAACAAAGGATTTTAAGCAAACATGTGATCATTGCGAACAAATCAAGTTTTCATATGTCTCGACAAGTCTTATTTTTCTACAAAATAGGAAAAATAGAGCTAAACACTGATTTTCTGTCAGTAAGGGCTTCCATACACTTTTACAAGCTTTTCAGTGCTCATACTCTCTCAAAAGATTCAAACCCAAAAGCATGTTTCTTGTGCCTACGTCAAATAAGGCATTCACACAAAAGGGGACCCGTTCCCACCTTTTCAAAAATAATATATACGCCCTTGCGAGTGTACATTACAAGTCATTTCTCTCACAAAAAGAGGGTCGAACTACGGAGACCTGAGCCCCTCAAGGGGAACATAGGTAGCCTTCATTGGATTTGTCTAAGGAATACACAAAATTCCAAAAGTTGGATGCCGCCAAGGCCCAGGCAGAAGCAAGCAAGAGATTTTGCGTCTCGACAAAGATTTAAAAGTAAATCACAAATCATCACAGTTAATTTCAAGCACGGTCTACTCTCAAACTCGCAACATGCTAAAAGACAACTTAAAACATTTAACAATTAATGTGTCTGCAATGACAATGATTGGATACTTACAATTTCATAAGGTCATTCCGCGCCACTCGCGCTTGTCCCCTCGCAATTCTTTCCTTTCTTCCCTCGTCCCCGGTGTTTCTTCCCTCGCTCCATGTGAGCCAACTCCGTCTCTCTCATTTCGAGATTAGGGGTCCTCCCCGTCGAGTCAAACAATCCAGTAGCTCGTAGAGCTTCATTCGCCCGTGCCTTGATAAGTGACTATTATATAGTCATTTATCCTAAGTTTTATATACTTTTACATGGATAAAACATCATTTCTCATAGAATTTTTAGTACTTTTTACTTACTTTCTCTATTTTATTAGATTTTACGCTTTTGGTATGTTTTATGCATTTTAGACAGGTTTTTAGAGTCTTTTTATGATCAATAAGATGTTTGGACACTTTGGTTCAAAAGCATGGAGGAACAACAAAGCAAATCAAACACACAAGATGAATTCCAGGAGGAGAGGCCGTGCAGCTATTGGAGGAGCGGCCGTGCACTTAAGACCATGACAGGCCATTTTGGCCCCAAAATCATGGAGTGGCCGAGCAATGAACTGGCATGGCCGTGTCAACCATTGGAGCGGCCGTGCAGCTAGTCTCGGAGCGGCCGTGCAAGTCTTCCCAATTCAAAATTCAAAACTGGCGCCAAGGGTGCACGGCCGTGCAAAACCCTTGACACGGCCGTGCAAAGTGGTGACTGCAGATTAAAAGGCACCTTTTGGAAGCACCTTCTTGAAGAGTTCCCTCCCCCTTATAAAAAGACCCTTTGTAATCAGTCTTAGACACATTACAGACGAGATATATATAGAATTTGAGTGATATTCCATTAGATAATACTTGTGAGATCAATTTCCAAAGAATATTTGAAGATCAAAGTTCATATATTTGTTCTTGAAGTACCTTGGAGTAAAGCAATAAAAGTGAAGCATATTTTCAGTCATTTGCCTTCTATCTTCATCATAAGTCTTCTTACTTTATCTTTTATCTTTAATTGCTTATATGTTCTAGATGGCTAGTGAGTAAATCCCCCTTATTCTTGGGGTTGGAAACTCAAAAGCATATTTGTTCATCATCTAAAAATGAAAAATCTTGTCTTCTATCTTCATCTAAAACAATTTCTTTATGTTAAACTCTAAATGCCTTACATTTTGGAGACGTCCAATTTGTATGATTCAGTCAATTGAGAGATGGACCTAGCGGAGAATCTCGATCGACGGAACCATATAAAGAAACTAGGTTCCATTGATCACGAAAGTAGTTCAACGGCCTAGGGATGTTCCTTTAATGGAAAGTATGTTGACTCTCGTTCTTAATGGATTCTTACTAATTATGGTCAGCTAGAGATAAGCCGGAATGCCCGTTTGTGACAGGGCGGGGGTAACATAAACGGAAATCTCAAACAGTTAGGACATAATTAGTGAAGAATACAAACGCTACTGTCTTAACCCGAAGTAGCGTAGGCTTAACATACCATCCTTGATTTAAATGAAAACATATATTTCTAAGACAAAGACAATTTGATGAACAATATTATGTGTATGATTTCCAATCCCGAGAATGCTTCGTTTTATAAGAATTTTATCAAAGTATTTTCTGTTTATGTTCTTTTTATTTTCAAAATCAAACTTCATCTCCCCCCCAATCTTTTCTATAATTCTAAAGACAAAAATATCTCCAAAATAAATCCTGTCTCTGTGGGATTGACCCGTACTTGCACCCGCTATATTACAATAGCCGTGCGCTTGCGGATATAAATAAACCGTTAGGTTAACACCCCAACAAGTTTTTGGCGCCGTTGTCGGGGACAACGATTTATTTTAAGTTTTTGTCTTTACTACATAATTTTTCATTTTATTTTGTTATTTCTATTTTATATTGTTTTGCTCTTTACTTCCGATAAATTGTTGCGTTTAATCTTTCTCTAAGTGTTTTTCTCTTAGTGTATGAAACGGGCTCGGACATTCTTTGAAAATTTTGATCCAGAACCCGAACGAAGCTTTCACGAGAGACTAAGAAGATTTAGAGAGACCTTAAAGAAACATATGGAAGGAGAACCGCAAACACCGGCTAGAACCCTACGGGACTTTGTTAATCCAAGTACCCTGGGAACTAGATCCCCTATTATTGTGCCGAATGACGAAGCGGCACACTTTGAAATAAAGCCGCAGCTCTTGCATATGGTTATGAACAACCAATATAGCGGCACCGCTTTCAATCCCCATCTCCACATCCAAACATTCCTTGAATATTGTGATACCACACGTATTCAAAATGTTACGCCGGAAGCAATTCGGATGCGCCTTTTTCCTTTCTCTCTTAAGGATAAGGCGAAACAATGGTTGAATTCGGTCCCCCAGAATTCATTGACAACATGGGACCAAATTCAAGAAGCATTCCTTGGTCGATTTTTCCCACCAAGCAAAACTGCCCAGATACGCACGAAGATCACTAACTTTTGTCAAACGGATAGTGAGACTTTGTATGATGCATGGAAGCGGTTCAAGGAACTTCTCAGAATGTGCCCCCACCACGGGCTTGAAAAGTGGTTGATTGTTCACACCTTCTACAACGGTCTCATATTCAAGACAAGAGAGACCATTGATGCCGTTGCTGGAGGAGCATTGATGAACAAAGGAGTCGATGAGGCATATGACCTTATCGAAAACATTGCATTGAACCATTACCAATGGTCAAATGAGAGGGAGCAACAACAAGGTACGCCTGGTAAATATAATGTTGATGCAGTTACTCTTCTCTCTTCTAAGGTTGACATGCTTTTAAAAAAATTTGAAAATCTTAATGTCAATCCCGTAGCTAGTGTAAATGTGTTATGTGAACTATGTGGGTCTAACTCACATAGTACGGATAACTGCGAGTTACTTGACATTACCTCTAATGATCAAGTGAACTTTGTAAATTTTTTTGGACAAAAGGGGGGGATGTATTCTAATACATACAATCCCGAGTGGAGGAATCACCCCAACTTTTCCTATAAGAATAACAACGTTCTTAACCCGCAACCATCTACACAACCCCCGGGATTTGCACCTAAGAATTTCAATAACAGTGCAAGTACCTTCCCCCCTAAATCTAAATTGGATCTTATAATGGATTTTGTAGTGAAAAATAAAAATTCCCAAGAAAAGATCAATAATGAATTTAGGGAATGCTTTAAACTTCTCAATGCTAGGTTGGATAACTTAGCAACGCATAATAAGATGCTAGAGACTCAACAAGCTCAACAGGCTACCCCAATGAATAAGCCACAAGGGAGTCTTCCCGGCCAACCTCAAAGGCCAAATGAGCAAGTTAACATGATAAAAACTAGGGATGAGCAAGAAAAGATAGATGAATGCCCTAGAAATATCAATCATAGTCCAATCCCTTCAATGATTGAGACTAGTCCGGGGACAGAATTCCCTAAAAAGGAAGACAAGGATTATGATGAATTCCTTGATAACCTAGATGCCATTAATGTCAACATTCCATATTTTAGAAAAAATGAAGATATGCCTTTAGCCGTTAAACCTTTGAAAAAATTAATTTTTGAGAAAGAAAGGCTAGAAGAAAATGAGAATGTTATGTTGGCGGAGGAAGTAAGCGCTGTTTTGCAAAATAAAGACCCTCCGAAATTAAAAGATCCGGGTACATTCACCATTCCTTGTTGTGTTGACAGATTAAACATAGATAACGCTGTCCTTGACTTGGGAGCTAGCGTTAGTATAATGTCATTATCGGTTAGCGAGAAACTTGGTATAGGGGAACTCAAACCCACAACCATAACTCTCCAGTTGGCAGACCGTTCCATTCAATACCCCGTTGGTATTATGGAAAACTTGCCTTGTCGAGTAGGGAACTTGATCATCCCTGTCGATTTCGTGATCTTAGATATGGCGGAAGGCCATTATATTCTCGTCATTCTAGGAAGGCCATTTCTTGCACTGCAGGGGCAATCATAGATGTAAGAAATGGCACCTTTTCCCTAAATATGGGGAAAGAAAGGGTCGAATTTAGTATGCATAGGTTAGATCTCGAAGATCCCTATCTCGAGGCTTACACCCCTAGTGAAGAGAATTGGACCCCAAGTGAAGAAACCTACACCCCTAGTGAAGAAAATTGGATTCCAAGTGAAAAAGATTTAATGGGTGAGGAACCAAAATCAAAGGAAGGAATGAAAAATAATCCCATAGATATTGAACCTTTGATTTGCAATAATAATGATGCTATAGATATTTCTGCATGTCCCGAAATTAACAATACAGTGAGAAAGTCAAAAAGAACAAAGAAGGAGGTCACTTTGAATTTTCGAAGATGCAAAGACTATAGGTCGCTTGTTCTACCCAAGAAATCAGGATGGAAGAAATGTCTACCACAAAGGATACTCATTACTCCGGAAGGGTTGCAATGGCAAGTTGTCAATGACAAAAGGCCAACCAAATATCATGCATCTCCTACTACCGGGAAGGGGTCGAGCTAAGGATCTAAAACAAGTATCATCGGGATGGTAAGCGATGGATTATTTTTGCTTTATTTTATTTTCTTTCTGTTTTAATTTATTTTATTTCATTTTTTATTTTTAGTATTATTGTGTTAACTTTGTTTTATAGGTATACACAAAATAAGAGGAAAAATTTTTTAAGTGGTGAATATTGTTTAGCACGGCCGTGCAGCACATCTTGGAGCGGCCGTGCAGTTCATATCGAGTCAGAACGGGTTGACTCAGCAAAAGGGAGCGGCTGTGCATATCCCTTGACACGGCCGTGCAAAGCGTCTGGGGAGTTGCGTCGTTTCAGTCAAAAGGACGTACCCTTCTCCCTCCTCCCTCATTCACTTCATCTTCTTCCCTTCTCCCTCAAATCCTCCGCCCAACCCACCTTAAATACCCACTTCTCCACCATTTTTACTCACAATACAACCCTCAATCCTCCTCAAATCCTCCAATCAACCATTTCTCTCCAATCAAAATCATCCCTAAAACCCCAATTGCCGCCGGATTTCAATGAAAGGTTTGACAGGATCGAGCTTCAAAACAATCAAATAATGAATCGGTTCGACACTTTCAACAATGAATTTCATTACTTCCGGAATGATATACAAAATCGTGTGGGTACGATTCAAAGGCAAGTGAACACCATCTTCAACTATGGGGTCAACAATTGGGATGACTTTCCGCAACCACCATCATACCCATTAGTCTTTATTTTTAAGTTTTTCTCTTTACTCCCCCGGGTTTTGACATTGTTCCTTGAAACATTGAGGACAATGTTCATTTCAAGTGTGGGGGTATACCTATCTTTACTTTGTTTTATTTTTTCGCTTTCTAGTTTAGAATTACTTGCTTTCTAGTTTAAATTTACTTGCTTTCTAGTGTAAATTTTTCTTTTTAACTTAGTTGCATTTTATGCATGTATAGTATATAAAAAAAAAGAAAGCTAATAATCCCTATGATGATCCATAATCATTATTTCTATACTTGCCATTTGCCCTAGAATAATGCCTATTTGTCTTTCCTCTCATATTTTTTATAAACTTAGAGATTTATAAGGAGAAAAATATAGGAATATTTTTTTTAGGGAATAATTGAAAGCCTCATAAGTTAGTATAGCAAAATATAGGGTTTTATCAAGAAAAAAATATTTGATCAGAAGGAATCTTTAGCAATCTACACTTGGTCATTTTTATGAAAAAAATATATATATATTGAAAATATTTCTTTAAGATTGTACATTTTTTATTTTTATTAAATGTTTATTCCCTTATTAGAAGCACCCTTTGTATTGCATCCTTTGAATCACACCTCTTCATCAAAATTTCATTTTTCCATTTCCACAAATCAAATCAAAGTTAGACATTTTTATCTTATTGCTAAAAAGAGTGACTTAGTCACCAAGCCTTAAAAGCAAAAAGAAACCTATTACTTCCTAAGTAACTCGGGGCACGGCGTTCGCTGCGACGATGCTTCCTTGCCAAGTGGGAGTAATATCCAAAGGTATTCTTGATCTAAGTATTAGGAACATGGGGTTCGCAGCCACAATGTCTCCTACTTGAAAGGATCAAAAATAACTAAGGTCTTTTGCAAAAATATAACACGTACAAAAATAAGATAAATTTGTTGAAACTTTGATGAGATTTTTCCAATACCATCATCCATTTTTTTTCGCCCTCGTGATTCAAAAATGCAATACAATTCTTCGGGAACTTCTAGTTTGTGAATAAATGTTTATACTTTCTATTGTACATTTTAAAGAAATAAATTCATTTTTCTCAAAAATCACTCTAAAGAGTGAAAGCTTCTCTTCTACCAAGAAATGAACCTAAAATTTATCCTTCTAGCATGTTTTACTTGATCAAATTCTATATATGCTATATTAGGTTATTGTCTTACAAATTATCTCTTTAAAAATATCTCCAAAATGCTTCTTCCTAATAAATTTTTAAAGATATACAAAATATGACTAGAAAGATGAAGCCATTATCCAAAAAGCATTTAAAGGCTTGCTACTTTATTTTTTGAGGGATCATTTTCGCTTTTCTTTTCTTTTTTCTCCCTCTTCGTATTTTCATCTTAAAATTGCTTGGGGACAAGCAAAAGCTTAAGTGTGGGGGAGTTTGATAAGTGACTATTATATAGTCATTTATCCTAAGTTTTATATACTTTTACATGGATAAAACATCATTTCTCATAGAATTTTTAGTATTTTTTACTTACTTTCTCTATTTTATTAGATTTTACGCTTTTGGTATGTTTTATGCATTTTAGACAGGTTTTTAGAGTCTTTTTATGATCAATAAGATGCTTGGACACTTTGGTTCAAAAGCATGGAGGAACAATAAAGCAAATCAAACACACAAGCTGAATTCCAGGAGGAGCGGCCGTGCAGCTATTGGAGGAGCGGTCGTGCACTTAAGGCCATGACAGGCCATTTTGGCCCCAAAATCATGGAGTGGCCGAGCAATGAACTGGTCTGGCCGTGTCAACCATTGGAGCGGCCGTGCAGCTAGTCTCGGAGTGGCCGTGCAAGTCTTCCCAATTCAAAATTCAAAACTGGCGCCAAGGGTGAACAGCCGTGCAAAACCCTTGACACGGCCGTGCAAAGTGGTGACTGCAGATTAAAAGGCACCTTTTGGAAGCACCTTCTTGAAGAGTTCCCTCCCCCTTAAAAAAAGACCCTTTGTAATCAGTCTTAGACACATTACAGACGAGATATATACAGAATTTGAGTGATATTCCATTAGATAATACTTGTGAGATCAATTTCCAAAGAATATTTGAAGATCAAAGTTCATATATTTGTTCTTGAAGTACCTTGGAGTAAAGCAATAAAAGTGAAGCATATTTTCAGCCATTTGCCTTCTATCTTCATCATAAGTCTTCTTACTTTATCTTTTATCTTTAATTGCTTATATGTTCTAGATGGCTAGTGAGTAAATCCCCCTTATTTTTGGGGTTGGAAACTCAAAAGCATATTTGTTCATCATCTAAAAATGAAAAATCTTGTCTTCTATCTTCATCTAAAACAATTTCTTTATGTTAAACTCTAAATGCCTTACATTTTGGAGACTTCCAATTTGTATGATTCAGTCAATTGAGAGATGGACCTAGCGGAGAATCTCGATCGACGGAACCATATAAAGAAACTAGGTTCCATTGATCACGAAAGTAGTTCAACGGCCTAGGGATGTTCCTTTAATGGAAAGTATGTTGACTCTCGTTCATAATGGATTCTTACTAATTATGGTCAGCTAGAGATAAGCCGGAATGCCCGTTTGTGATAGGACGGGGGTAACATAAACGGAAATCTCAAACAGTTAGGACATAATTAGTGAAGAATACAAACGCTACTGTCTTAACCCGAAGTAGCATAGGCTTAACATACCATCCTTGATTTAAATGAAAACATATATTTCTAAGACAAAGAAAATTTGATGAACAATATTATGTGTATGATTTCCAATCCCGAGAATGCTTCGTTTTATAAGAATTTTATCAAAGTATTTTCTGTTTATGTTCTTTTTATTTTCAAAATCAAACTTCATCTCCCCCCAATCTTTTCTATAATTCTAAAGACAAAAATATCTCCAAAATAAACCCTGTCTCTGTGGGATCGACCCGTACTTGCACCCGCTATATTACAATAGCCCGTGCGCTTGCGGATATAAATAAACCGTTAGGTTAACACCTTAACATGCCTCGGCCCGGATCTCCTCCCTGCGAGTCTGCAAAAGAGGACCTCTCTCCGTCAGTCGATCAACTCTGGCCTCATAGTCAAACGATGTGTCTCTCGTCACATTCTGAGGGTTAGACCAGGCTTCTGCACTTCTAAGGCTGTAGCTGAGATGACAACCTTGCCCCAAAATCGCTTCGCACCTGCTCCCCAAAACCACTTGGGTCTGCCCGATATGCTGCTCGTACCAATCCAGGTACTCGGTGGTCAAAACGACACTCTCTCGACGTCGAAGGAGCACCACAGAAGAGAAAGCGGAATACTTCCATACCCTCAGAAAATACAGAAAGGCATTTGGTTCTGTCATGCAGAAAAAATCTACCTCCATAGTGGCAATGTCATTCTAACCAAGGCTCCTGCCTTATCCCGAACTTCCTGGAAACAAGCGACGAAACATAAAAAGAGGACCAAGACAAACCCGAAACTCTGACAACATAGGAACCTTCCTGAAAGGCTCTCCTAGTCTCAATCCCCCAGTGAGGAACCCACCAACGGATCTGATGCGTAACAAGTTGTGCCATCCATCTCTCCCAAGCTGACTGATTCGTCTCCAAGACCCAATAGTCGCTAAACAAATGTCCACGGACTAAAATATGTCGGAAGCACAAGGATAGCTTCAAGTCTCTCTCGCAACCATAAAGCAAGCAAAGTGGGGCTTCCTCCACGCATGAACCAGTCCCCCATCGCCAAGCGATCAATATCGTGGAAAGTCTCCCCCAAAACTAAGGGAACGATGTCCTCACCGGCTCTACGATGGCCTACCACATCCAACAAAGCGCTGTGATATATCCCGAGGGGGCTAACCATGAAAAGAGTGTCTATCACTCACAAAGCAAACACGTCCCAGGAGACATCACTCCCGCCATTGCTCATGAAACTATCAAAGCTGTTTCAGCCCCCGACTACTCAGAAAACCTGCCAAAGCTGCCTCAGCCTCCATATACCACAAACATTTCAAGCTCATGTGACATGCACAAAACACAAAAAAAAGGGAGTAGAAACAACTCCTATGTTATCAACAATAAAGTGCAAATAAAGAGTTCATTACATGTGAATACATTGTGCATATAAATACAAATATTTTGTTGCTCTCCTCACTAACATGCACAGAAAAGAAAAAAAAAGAGTCCTACCCTGAGTCACCGGCACCACCGCCTGGTAAAGACTCCTGCATCTCGGCGCCTCCGCCAGCCAGCTCATCATCCTCGGTGAACTCAGCACATTCCTCAACCGGATACTCCGAGAAGTCTGCAGAAGTAAGAACGGAGGAGGAAAAAGAAGACGAGCCACCCATCCTCAACATTTCAGCAATTCGGTCAGAGGCGCCACCCATCCTCAACATTTCAGCAATTCGGTCAGAGGCGCCACACGTCCTCAACATTTCAGCAACTCGGTCAGAGGTGCCACACGTCCTCAACATTTCAGCAATTCGATCAGAGGGGCCACACGTACTCAACATTTCAGTAACTTGGTCAGAGGCGCCACACGTCCTCAACATTTCAGCAACTTGGGTATAGGTGCCACACGTCCTCAAATATTTCAGTAACTCGGTCAGAGGCGCCACACGTCCTCAACATTTCAGCAACTCGATCAGAGGCGCCACCCATCCTCAACATTTCAGCAATTCGGTCAGAGGAACCACCCGTCCTCAACATTTCAGCAATTCGGTCAGAGGCACCACACGTCCTCAACATTTTAGCAATTCGGTCAGAGGCGCCCCATGCCCTCAAACATTTCAACAACTAAGTCAGAGGTGCTACCACGTCCTCATCATCTCAGTCAGAGGTGCCACCACGTCCTCATCATCTCACTCTGAGGCGCCACCATGTCCTCATCAACTCGGTCAGAGGCACCCCACGTCCTCATTATATCGTTCAAAAGCATAGCACATCCTCAATTTCCTCCTCACAAAGGAGCCTCCTCTTGCAGGTAAACACAAAAAAGGTATGTCAATAAACTTCAAATGCAAGACATAGCTGTAATAAATGCTACATAAAAGAAGAATCCCAGCACGGCATGATTCCTTTCTAAGAATTCCCACAAACGAAGTTCCATACATGATCCACAAAATACACCATCAAACCCAACTTAGGTCCAGACGCCTTAGAATAGTCTCAATTTGGGGTAGACGCCCCCAAACAGTCTCACATATGGTAGACACCCCCAAACAGTCTCACATGGGGTAGACGCCCCAAAACAGTCTCACATAGGGTAGACACCCCCAAACAGACTCACATAGGGTAGACACCCCGAAACAGTCCCACATAGGGTAGACACCCCCAAACAGTCTTACTTAGGTCCAGACGCCTTAGAATAGTCTCAACTTAGGGTCATACTCCTGAACTAAGTCACAATTTAGGGTCATACTCCTGAACTAAACCTCAACTTAGGGTCATACTCCTGAACTAAGTCTCAATTTAGGTTCCTACTCCTGAACTAAACCTCAACTTAGGGTCATACTCCTAAACTAAAGTCACAATTTAGGTCCATACTCCTGAACTAAACCTCAACTTAGGTCATACTCCTGAACTAAGTCCCAATTTAGGTTCATTCTCCTGAACTAAACCTCAACTTAGGGTCATACTCCTGAACTAAGTCACAATTTAGGTTCCTACTCTTGAACTAAACCTCAACTTAGGTTATACTCCTGAACTAAGTCACAATTTAGGTTCATACTCCTGAACTAAACCTCAACTTAGGTCATACTCCTGAACTAAGTCCCAATTTAGGTTCATACTCCTGAACTAAATCTCAACTTAGGGTCATACTCCTGAACTAAGTCCCAAGTTAGGTTCATACTCCTGAACTAAACCTTAACTTAGGTCATACTCCTGAACTAAGTCACAACTTAGGTTCATTCTCCTGAACTAAGCCTCAACTTAGGTATAGACGCCTTCACACAAACCTCACCGCACCTCAGGACACCAACACGTCCTCACAACTACACATTCGGACACCACCATGTCCGCGGCCGATGACCAACACAGTCATCTTCCCTCGCCCAAACAAGCGGTCCAGATCGGGACCCTTATCTTTATCGATGACCCCACTTCCTCCATAAGTGACGTCGCTGAGGGGCTTCTGTAAGTACCCCAATCCGGACCGCTCACTATTCGAGCATACAGAAAAAATGAAGGGCGAACTTCCAAAGGTCATAACTCCTTCATACGAACTCCGATCGAGATGTGCCACATATGGTTGGAAAGCTCTCAACGAGAACTAGCCTGCAAACATGTCCGCGTGGACCACTTTGCAATGCAGGATGGTCCGTATGGACCATTTTGTCAAATAGACATCATAATTGCAAAATCCCCTTAAAGTCCACGAGATTCCCTTAAATCCAGGAAAACCAAAATTTTGGTTTTGCAAAATGGTCCGTGCGGATCATTTTGCAGTTTTTTCACTCCTATAAATAGAGGGCTCCCCCTCTCATTTTTCTCACACCTCCCTTCTCTCCTCTCTCCCCCAGCCTTCAGGCTCCCCTCTAAGTCCTCTCGAGGCACTCCCGGTCCCTTTCGGTTCCCTTCGGGGCATTCCGAGCCCCCTCGTGGTGCTTCGAAGCCCTGTCGAGCGCTCTCGAGATGCTCCCAAGCTGCCCCGAGGCACTCCCGAGGCATCATGAAGTCTTGCCGGTCCATCCCGAGGCATTCCGGTCTATCTCGAGGCATCCCGGTCCATCCCAAAGCCCTGCCTGACAATCCCGGTCCATCCCGAAGCAAGCTGGAACTCTGCCCAAGAACAATCAACGATCCCGAGGCATGCCGAACCTCTGCCTGAGTACATTCAACAATCCTGAGGCATCCCAACGCACGCCGAACCTCTACCCGAGCACAACCGACAATCCCGATGCACGCCGAACCTCTGCCCGAGTACAACTGACACTCTCGAGGCACGCCGAACCTCTGCCCGAGTATAATCAACAATCCCGAGTCACGCTGAAACTCTGCTCGAGGACACACCTGACACTCCCGTGGCACGCTGAAGCTCTGTCCGCAGACACCGGTACATCCCCGAAGCAGTCCCGAAGCACTATTCACACTCAAACACTATTCCCCAGCGGAAGACAGATATGAACCAACATTGGTAAGGCTTCCTTCCCAAACTATTTCAATTTATTTCAATACATAGCATACAATGTAGACATCATATTGAGCATGTATTTTTAAAAGCACATACACACACACACAACTTTTAAAGAAAGAGGGGTATCGAAAGACTCGTGTATACGAGGCGACTTGGGTGAGCTCTGCTATTCTCTTCCCAAGGCGTAACCTGACCTCCGAACTCAAAATCTCATCACACAACAACAGTTTTTAAATCAGCCTTTTTTCAATGTTTTGGGCTAAATCAAAACGGCGTGGCGACTCCTCCAAACAAACGCAGTGACACCTCCCGACAATGCGAGATGTCGGGCCCGCGCGAGCGGATCCGGGTAATTTTAGTAAGTGAGGGGTGTGAGGAACAGCTAGGGGAGGGGGTAGAGGAAGGGGCAGTGGGGCGGAGATGGTGGAGAAGATAGGAGGTTGAGAAGATATGGCCGGAGAGAGAGTGGTGAACGGAGAAAGAGTGCGGAACGTGTTGGAACAGAGTCTATATAGAAGATAGAAACCAAGCAACAATCACACAACAAAAGAATATACGTGGTTCACCAACTTGGCTACGTCCACGGGCAGAGGGAGAGAATATTATTATCTTTTGGAAATCAACCGATTACAATCTCTAATCTAATGCGCGAATTCTTGATAAAGAATTCCTTTCTGTGCAAACCCTATATCTAGAGAAACAGATGAGAAAAAGGAACTAGCTACAAATATGGTTTTGGGCAAGCTTATTTATATGCTACTCCTAACCCTGCAGGGTTTTCAACCCTAAACAGATTTCTGTCGCTGATAGGCCTGATTTGGGATACGGCACGATCGCTCCCACCTTGGGCGCGATTGCCCCAGCTGCACCCGCGTGATCGCCCCTTGGTAGGGCACGATTGCTCCCTCAGGCAGAAACTCAGCGCAGTCGCGCGCCCCTTTTCGCGTGATCGCTCCCTTTGTCCAGTAGCATGACGCGATTGCGCCCTCCTCTTGGCGCGGTCGCTCCGTCTGCAACTGTGTCAGGAATTTTGAAATTGTTGTTTAATCCCCTAATTTAGGCGTCCCCAATTTAGATGGCACCAAACCCAACAAATCTCTATCTTGACATCTAACCTCCAAAATATAAACAAAACTCCTCCTCTGCCTCAGATGCTATCTAATAGCTGCGAACATTCAGCCAGTCCAAACAATGTTGGAACTTGCTTGTCGAAACGGACTTCGT
This sequence comes from Adenophora triphylla var. japonica, assembly GCA_022495995.1. Classification (NCBI taxonomy): domain Eukaryota; kingdom Viridiplantae; phylum Streptophyta; class Magnoliopsida; order Asterales; family Campanulaceae; genus Adenophora; species Adenophora triphylla. The sequence continues at coordinate 10,416 of JAFEMH010001479.1, read as the reverse complement.
GAACATGTCAGCAGGATTGTTCGCAGTACCCACTTTCTTCACCTTAATCTGCTTCTCACTTCTCAAAAAATGATACCTCACAACTATGTGCTTGGTGCTCTTGTGATCAACTTGATCCTTGGCCAAACAAATTGCACTCAAACTGTTACAAAATATTGTAGCCTGATCCTGATGTAACCCAAGGTCGTTGATCAAACCCTTTAGCCATATCCCCTCTTTAGCAGCTTCTATCAATGTCGTGTCCTCCCCCTCTTTAATAGACAATGTCACCGTAGATTGTAGAGTTGCATTCCAACTGACAACTGACCCACCAAGAGTGAGCACATACCCAGTCATAGATCTACTCATGTCAACATCCCCAGAGTAGTCCGAATCACAATAACCCTCAACTGCACATTCTGTACCACCTCCATAAATGAGCCCAACATCTGATTTACCCCTAAGGTACCTGAAAATCCTCTTCACTGCTTGCCAATGTTCCTTACCAGGATCCCGCATGAACCTATTAACAACACTAAGAGCATGAGCAAGATCTGGCCTATTGCTAACCATAGCATACATCAAACTACCAACTGGACTATCATAGGGTACTCAAGCCATGTACTCTTTCTCCTCATCCAACTTGGGTGTAAAGGCAACCGACAGACGTGCATTCGCTACACTCGAAGAATCTAACGGCTATGCTGTAGACATGCCAAACCTTTCTAAAACTTTCTTGATGTAACCTTTCTGGGATAAGAACAGTTTCTGTTGGCTTCTATCTTTGTAGATCTCCATACCCAGAATTTTCTTTGCCGCATCCAAATCCTTCATCTTGAACTCTGCAGATAGTAGACCCTTCAATTTCTGAATATCTGACTTCTTGACAGCCGCTATCAACATATCGTCAACATAAAGAACCAGATAGATGATCGAACCATTCACTAACTTATTGTGATACACACTACAGTCATACGCGCTCCTTGTGTAGCCAATCTCTGTCATATAGCTGTCAAACCGCTTGTACCACTGCCTAGGTGATTGCTTGAGTCCATACAAGGACTTCTTCAACCTGCACACGTAGTATTCTTTTCCCGGAACTTGAAACCAATCTGGTTGTGTCATATAAATCTCCTCTTCCAACTCTATATGTAGAAAAGCTGTTTTCACATCTAGCTGCTCGAGCTCCAAATCCTAATGTGCCACCATTGCTAATAGCACTCTGATAGAAGTGTGTCTAACCACTGGTGAGAAAATCTCATTGTAGTCAACGCCCTCCCGCTGTGTGAAACCCCTTGCAATTACACGAGCTTTATACTTGACCCCCTCTGATGGTGACATACCTTCCTTATTCTTAAAGACCCATTTGCAAGTCACAATCTTTCTACCCTCTGGCCTCTTGGTTAGCTCCCATGTCGAATTCTTGTGAATTGACTCCATCTCATCCCCATAGTTGCATGCCACTGAGCGGACTCTGAACATGTAACTGCTTCCTTGAAAGTAATTGGCTCTGAAGCATCGGGCTCTACTTCCTTGGCAACCTGAAGTGCATAAGACACCATGTCTTCAAAACCATACCTCAATGGAGGCTTCCCGAAATTAGCCCGTCTAGACCTCTCTTGAGCTAACCCACGTTCCTCGAAAACTGGTGATCAACTTTCTAGTGCTTCTGTTTCTGTCGGTAGATCCTGATGAACATCTGACTGTGAACTGCTCAACTCTAAAGTATCTTGTCGCTCCACTTGTTTATCAATATTACCAATACCTGATACAACCACAGATCTCATAATAGGGTTAAGCACAGAGTTTTCATCAAAAGTAACAATCCTACTAATTATTACCCCACCATCTAATGGAGACCAAATTCGGTATCCCTTGACACCATCACCATAACCCATGAATACCCCTTTTCTAGCCCTTGGCTACAACTTCCCATCAACCACATGATAATAAGTAGTACAACCAAAAGCCCTTAAATTAGAGTAATCAACAGTTTTACCTGACCATACCTCATTGGGAACTTTGAGACTGATACATGTATGTGGTCCACGATTTATCAAGTAATATGCTGTACTAACCACTTCTGCCCAGAACCGATTAGACAACCCTACATTGGAGAGCATGCACCTTGCCCAAGCCAACAATGTCTTATTCATGCGCTCTGCTACACCATTTTGATGTGTGTACCCATGATAGTGAGATGTCTAGAAATCCCCACTTGCTTATAGAACTTATCAAACTCAGCACTACAGAACTCCAAATAATTATCTGTCAGGAGTTGCTTGATCTTCTTCCCTGTGTGATTTTCCACTAATGTCTTCCAGTGTCTGAAATTGGTGAGAGCCTCACCCTTATGCTTCATAATAATTATCCAAGTCTTCCTCGAGTAGTCATCAATCATGTAAAAGAAATACCTGTGTCCCCTCAATGATTCCTGACGTAAAGGTCCCCAACAATCCGAGAGAATGTAATCCAGACTACCCTTCATTCTAGTGAATCCCCTTAGGAAACTTGCTTCGCTGCATCTTCCCAAGTACACAATGCTCGCAAAACTTTAGATCCTTGACCTTATGGCCACACAGAAGACCATGATTAGTCAATATATGCATTCCTCTAATGCTTATATGCCCGAGTCTAATATGCCACAACTTTGTCATATCCTCCTTAACCACTTCAGATGATGCAACCAATACTGACCCAGAAAGCGTCCTTACTTGGAGGAAATACAAGGAGCCCCACTTAAGGCCTCTCAGAACCACTTCAGAACCTTTGTAAACATAAACTGCTCCACCATTACCTTTGAAACTGTACCCTTACTGTCGAGCTGACTAAGAGATATCAGGTTCTTTGTCATCTGTGGAACATGCCTCACATCATTCAAAGTGCAGAACTTACCATCATGAGTTCGTAGCTTGATCGAGCTAATACCAACCACCTTGCAAGTAACACTATTGCCCATATGAAAATTACCACCATCTACCTGCTCATAAGTTGTAAACCACTCTCTACTCGGACTAATATGATAAGAAGCCCCAGAATCAAGAATCTACCCATCTGACTGTTTTGCAGATTCCTCTATTACTAAAGCATAATCCCCATCAGAGTTGCTCGTATCAACTGCAGCAGCATTAGCTTCATTGCGATTTGGAGGCTTGCCTCACTTCTTCCTAGGATAATCTGTCTTCCAATGTCCTTTCCCCTTGCAGTAATTACAAACATCATCAGGTTTCGAGCCCCTATTGCCAGAAGATTTCTTCTTCTTTTGTTTACTACTAGATCTCCTGCTGCCTTCCGCAACCAAACTCGCCATCTGATTATCTGTACCACTATTACCACTTACCTTACGACGTAACTCTATGTTGGGTTTTGGGGTTACATGCACAGCGGAAGATTTACATAATTCACAAAACCCTAGCCATAAATACGTCTAACATGAAGAGATTAAAACTATGAAATAGATTTACTAACCTTTGTTGCGAATTTGTCTTTCGTACACGAATCATAATTCACCTTGAGTGGTAGACGAAACTTTTAATCTCCTTCCTTGTTCTTCCTTGTGATGAATCAACAATGCTAGGCCTTCAAGCTTTAGGTGATAAAACAATCACCATCTATCGGTAATCCACACGCGAATGAACCAAAATCGAATCTTGTTGGATTGCTAGATGATCCCGATTGTTGAAACTCTTTTCAACAATCTATGGCTAATATGTAATTAAATCTTGGTTGTTTTGATCTTTGATTCGTAATCAAAATTAAGGAATTAGAGTTTCATAAACCCTAATTTTCATCTATGTTGGCAGAGGACAAAGGGTCTATTTATACTTTATAAATATTCCTAACTTTTAGGAAGAACCCTATTCCAAATCAAAATCGTATTCTGATTTCCGCCGCTATACACGGCCGTGCAGATTACAACGCACGTCCGTGCAAACCCTTTTTGTACGGGCGTGCCCTTAAACTTACACGGCCGCTCCAGCCTTCTTGCACGGGCTTGCGGATTACAACGCACGGCCGTGCAACCTCTTTGCACGGGCGTGTCCTTTAATCTGTACGGCCGTGCAACAGCCCCAAAATTCCTTTTTCCAGATTTGAGTCATTTTCAATCCGTTCTTTGTATGTGACCCTTTAAGAATTATATTTTATGTTGGTAGGAGTTGAAACATCAACCTCACAAGACATAAGTGGTCTCTAGAAAGCCATTATGTCCACCCAATTAAATATAACATCAAAGCTTGATTTCTTGATAGAACATTGTCACAATCCCTTTGTCTCACGATGTCATATTGAACATAATTCATGATTCACGTTAACTTATATTGTTCAATGCTTTCTCGATTCCGAATATGTTGATAATCCAAGTGCATTTCATCTCTATCAAATCTCTTGAGTATGGCCATACATTTCATCAACACTATTCATCGAGGGGCCCAAGCAAACATCTCTCTTCACAAAAGGGACAAATCCCATCTTGACTTATCATTCTTCCCTACAAAAATCAGTCGTGCCAACATAACCTTTATTGCTATCCTATTAAAGATAGTGTTAGACTACATCAAACACAACGTTCATCATGTGGAAGACGATGATAATCTCAGGTACTAAGGATTCTAATGATACGACTATCATGAGATTTAATCATGACATATATGACCATAGACCATGTCATAAATCTCATAGATGGGTCACTAGTACATTGTTCTCTAACAAGTACCCATAAGTGTAATGTGCATCCCCATGCATATAATCATCTCTATGATTATCCATTACCAACTTATACTAGTTATTCACATTAACTAGGGACACAGAATATTATAATAAACATGTAAAAAATATAATATTCAAGGTAAACATTCTCTATTATAAATGATAAAGACGATTACATAACGGTATTAGTTATGAGTCAAAATAACTATATGCCTAGGGAATAACACTAACAATCTCCCACTTGCACTAGGCCCAATCTCATGTGTATTGTATACCCATGGACCTAACATGACCATCATGCTTTGCTTGTGCTAGGGGCTTTGTAAGCGTATCCCCTATGTTATCATCAGTTGATACTTTGCATATCTTAACGTCTCCTCTTTCTATGAATTCTCGAATGAGGAGTAAACATCTAAGCATGTGTTTGTACCAATATACTCTTGTAGGGGTCGAATCCATAGGGACTCGGGTTGTTTGGAATAATTCAAATGGTGCACAAAAGCAAATAAAAGAACAAATGGGGGGGGGTTGGTTTTGTAAGCAAATAACTACTAAAATGATCAAAACTTTAGACTAAATAAAACAAGAAAACAAGCAAGCAAATAGGAGATTAAACAATAAAGAGAACTAATTTCATAGGTTAGACTTCACATAATCAATGCCATTTTAGTAGATAACATAGGTAATTAATCTCAATCTAGGGTTCACCACTATTGCAAAGATTGGGACGGTAAGGCGGCCGAATTTCAATCTATTATTTCCAAGTCAATCACTTTTCGCAAATCAAGTCCAAGCAATTTAACTAGGAAAAAGATTTAAGATCAAAAGGATAAAGAACCTAAATCAATTTGCTTTCTATCACGGCGGCAAATCAATTTAATCTTTAAAGCATGAGTCTTTGGTGAGAAAAATCCCCAATTCAATGGTGGAAAATCAAATCCAAATGGTTAAAAAGCAATTAAAGACTAAATCAAAGTCAAAAGTTGTCATCTTTAACACTTTCATGAAATTAGCTAAAACGAACTAGAGAGATTAAATTTGGAAACACAAAACAATTATGACATAGATTAAATAGATAATGTTAAATCCAACCCATGAAACTATTTAAATTAGCTACTCCTAAACATAAAAATATAAAAGAAAACACTAAATAAAAAAAATAGAAAACTTACAAAGATGAAGAAAAATCAAGAAATTCCCAAAAGGAGGAGTAGCCTCCTTTTTTTCCTCAAGATTCAAAACATAACCCTAAAAAAAATATAACATCCTACTATTTATACTAAAGTGGAACAAAAACTGATTAGGGCCTAATAAATTGATTAAGGCCCAAAGATAAACAAGGAGTGGCCCAAATTTTCCATCCAAGCTGCTGAAACAAAGGCCTTGGCATTTGAAAGAAGTTGGTTATGATTTGACTTGGGGGCCGCACATGGGCCACGACAATGCAAGAGCGGCCGCACAAGGCTTGGAAGCTGGCCAATGTTTTCCTTTCTTCAATAATTCCTTCTAAGCCCATGCCAAGGAAATTCCCAACATGCCCTTCCCGCTCCAAAATGCCTCAAAAGCTCCCAAAGTCTGCTCTGCTCCATATTTTCATCTTTTCTTCATTTTAAACCACCAATTTTTCCACCCTTTCTACCTGAAAATAAAACAACACTAACAAAATGATTAAACTACCATTTTACTCGAGAATTTTGCAATAAATAGAGTTTAGAACATATAAATTGGATATGTAAACATATCCATCAAATACCCCCAAACCTATCTTTTGCTCGTCTCCAAATAAAATAAAACACAAATATAATTAAAAACTACCTCAAATTTCTAAAACTAAGATGACCAAGCAAAGCAAATAAAAACATATTTTTGGGTGTTATTCACAATATAAAAAGTTTGCCACCTTCGGTCTCAAAATTCTTTCCAAAATTGCAATCAAACATGTGTCATCAAAAACATAAACTTACCATTGCACTAACACATACCAATTATGATTTTTTCACCGTGAAGAGATGTGAGGGGGGTCATTGCCAACAAAGTAAGATACTTTATGGGTTCACTAAAGAAATATCCTAAATCAAGAATGATGATGCAAAAAGCATAGAAGATTTTTCCACAAGCACTTTCACACAATTGCCAACCCGCTTAATCCATATTGGGAGCATGGCTTAGGAAGTTATCTAGTTTACATTAGAACATCACTACAAATAAGCTTTCCACTCAAAATATAGCTTCACCATCTTCCTTTCATGGCCATTTCAAACTTTGGCACATTAAGGGGCAAGTTAAACAAATAAGAACACATTAGTGTCTTCGTCGGTACAAGAAAGTTAATTCAATCTTGGAGTAGAAATCGGTACCAAGGATTTCATGATTCAATACTTGACATTTCTTTGTGCTTTGATCCTTGCCATTCCATGACTCTTCTTTATGAAGACACATTTTTTTTCTTTTTCTTTTTTTTACTTCTTTTTTTTTTTTAACAATGAATAATACATAAAGATACTTGCCCCTTTTCAACCTTACAATTCCCACTTTCCTAAGTTGACCGCTTAAGCCATGCCCAATATCTCATAAACTATTGACTTGTTATTGACAATTGTGCGATCATGTTCTAGCTACCCCGGATATGTAAAGTAATCCCACAACGGTCACTTAAATTGGTGACCATGACCCCATGCAAGCAAAGTATTGTGGTGAAAAGAAAAGCATAGTTGGTATGCTCTAATGCAACTCTAATTTTATAACTATGATGGCACATAAGATGCAAGAACCAAAAACAAACTAATCAGAACCTCACAACCATGGGTGGCAACCCAACTATAAAGTGAGCAACACAATTTTCAAATTCTTGACCGCATCAAAGGTTGCATATGTCCCCAAAACAATGAGCGGACTACTCATTGAAATAGGCTCAAGTCACCGTAGTTCAAACACTTTCCCTCAATAAATGAGAGGAAGACACAATTTGACTCGATTTTTTTTCATATAAAACAACTAAACAAGACATCCTATACTAACATGATAAATATACTACCACCCCCAAACCTAAATAGTGCTATGTCCTCATGGCATGAAAACCAAAAGAAAGTAAAACTCAACTTCGGGATGGGAGAAGATAAAAAGTAAAAGACATAAAATAAAAGATGGGGAATTAAAAACGGAAAGCAAGTAAAGTTATACCATGTTGGGGTGCCTCCCAACTAGCGCTTTGGTTAAGGTCGTTAGCTCGATCGGATCCCCGCTCACGTTTGGACTTCACTTTTCGTCCTTTGGCCCACTTCATGGTTTCGTGGGTCTTAATTTTCAGATTAAGCCCCATTACATCCCCCTTTTTATCATATCATTTAAAACTAGAGGGAATTTTTGACTTTTATGCACCTTGGGCTTTCCCACTTGTGGCCTCTCACCACCTTTTCCATCATAAGGAGAAGGAGAAGGTACAATAACGAGAGTAAAATTTTCATTTAGATTGAAAAGGGTTTGAAAATTTTCATCTGTATTGTGAACCTCCTCACTATCCATCTTCTCCCCACCATATAGGGCCAACTCAATTTCATCACAAACTTGGTAATGCCATGTTTTCTCATTAGAATTTGATTCATGCATGACCCTTAATTTTTTTTTAAACACTTAGAAAAAAAAAAAGAAAATTATTTACAAAATAAACCAAAACATGTACCAAATAAATTAACCCAAACAAACACCCAAGTCCCTGGCAACGGCGCCTAAAAACTTGATGAATATATTTTTCAATACCCACTTCTTGTAATAAAAACCCTCGCAAGTACGAGTGCCAATTTGTAGCAATATACTCTTGTAGGGGTCGAATCCACAGGGACTCGGGTTGTTTGAAATAATTCAAATGGTGAACAAAAGCAAATAAAAGAACAAATGGGGGGGGGGTGGTTTTGAAAACAAATAACTACTAAAACGATCAAAACTTTAGACTAAATAAAACAAGAAAACAAGTAAGCAAATAGGAGAATAAACAATAAATAGAACTAATTTCATAGGTTGGACTTCACAAAATCATAAATCTAGGCCATTTTAGTAGATAACATAGGTAATTAATCTCAATCTAGGGTTCACCACTATTGCAAAGATTGGGACGGTAAGGCAGCCGAATTTCAATCTATTATTTCCAAGTTAATCACTTTTCGCAAATCAAGTCCAAACAATTTAACTAGGAAAAAGATTTAAGATCAAAAGGACAAAGAACCTAAATCAATTTGCTTTCTATCACGGTGACAAATCAATTTAATCTTTAAAGCACGAGTCTTTGGTGAGAAAAATCCCCAATTCAATGGTGGAAAATCAAACCCAAATGGTTAAAAAGCAATTAAAGACTAAATCAAAGTCAAAAGTTACAATCTTTAACACTTTCATGAAATTAGCTAAAACGAACTAGAGAGATTAAATTTGGAAACATAAAACAATTATGACATAGATTAAATAGATAATGTTAAATCCAACCCATGAATCGAAATAAGAAATTGTATTCTACTGTATTCAACTAAGAAATAGAAATTCAAAAGAAAGAGTGGATTCGATCCTTTCTATGGGTACTTTAAACGCTAAGGTCTTCTATACACTGGAGACTTTCTACTTTATCTATAGAAATCTATAGAAAAAGAATAGATAGAAAGTTCTCCTGGGAATCGAGTGATTTTTGGCATATCTTTCTTTTTGATTCTCAATTTGAAAGTATTAATTTCTTGAAAGTCTTGAGAGAGACTATCGAGCCGGAAGTCTTCTAAATCAATCACCTAAAGTCCTTTTTCCATCATCAGAAAAATAGCTATGGATATCTATTAGATAGTCTCCCCAACTCCGCATAAAAGGTTTGATGGAAACTCGGCCAAAAACTTTCTTAACTGCTCTGGAGTTGTGTTGCAAGGTAAAAAGCTCAAACTTTTTATGTCCGACTCTTCCACCCAACAGCCGGTGCAAATTTGACATTCGTCATAGCCCAAAACTCGATTCCTCATAATATTTCTTGATTTTCAAGACGATTCTCGGGCCATGTTCGCTTAAGGAAAGACTCCAAAGCCGGCTTCACTTTCAAATTTTCCCCATACATTTCCTCATCGAGTACATTCATCTCGACCCCTAAAAGCTGGAAGACTGCGGCGAAGGTAGATGTATCGCCAGACATAATTAGCCCTTGGGCTCTCACTTTAAAAAAGATTTTCAAGTAATTGTAAATTGGAAAACGCTTATTCTTCGGTTGATCGTAGAGCCGTAATCCTACGCAAGTCTTCATGTAGTTGGCCAGTTGGACAGCGTCTCGCTTCACAAAGCTCCGGCATCGCCAATCTGCGACAGGCAGCATTTTGTCAGTTAACGCTATGGTCGCCAGATTTCCTTAAAAACACCATTTGAAAAGGAACTCAAGATCCTGCTCACGGAGCACCCTGCACTGCTCATAGGCATTTTTTAGGTCCTCTAGCGTCAATTTTCCTTTTTTAGGTCCTCTAGCGTCAATTTTCCTTTTTCAAAAAATATCGCTTCCAACTCCCGTATTAATATACGGTGGTTTTGATAGTGCTTAAAATCGTCAGGACCAAAATCTTCATCTTCAAAACCTGGTTTGTTTTTTTTATGTGTCATAATAGTATATTTTTATGAATTTTTAAAAATAATGAATGGAAATATAAATTTCCATTAAAACTATGAAATTGATTCAATTATGGAATCAGGAATAATTATTAAGGTCAGGCGGTAAAAACA